>VDFB02272375.1:0-49495 GCA_007258455.2 Sequoia sempervirens
AATCATCCTATAAATGGTTTTGTTTGACCAGTTTCTTAGTGGTTAGTGTAGGGTGGGTTTAGCTCCAAGTTTCATTCCCTAAGTGTTGTTTCAGCACAGCTAGATAATTTCATTCCTGTTGTTTTTCTTTTAATAATGTCAAGGTGTCAATCATTCCATTAAGTCTAAGTTACAAAAGTTCTAAATCAGTGTTCCTAAATCAAGAGCCTAGTTTTTGAGTGACTTCATGCCCAAGGATAGGTCTAGGCAACTGGTCAGAATGTTTAGCAGGAAAACATGCAACAAATGTTACCCATTTTTCACTTACAGCTCAAATCAGGTTGAGCTTGTTGATTTTAAACTGAGAAAATGAGGTATTCATTTTATTATCTTTCTTACATTACATTTAGATGTATAAATGAAAAAAATCTAGAAATATTACAACTACAGATCATTGTATTTATATACATGCATATAACAGAGAAATATTTTAATCTTTTCAGAAAAAGTAATCTTTATTGAATGTAGAAATATTCATTTGACTCACACAAGCCGTGAGTTTAACTTATGCTTATTCAATTCAAATAAAAATAAAAATGTACATGAATAAGTACACGAAGAAAAGAATATGCATGTAGGGAAGGCAACTAGTCATTGCCTGAGAATGACTGGTGTAGTTGTATCTTCTTGTCTGGTTGTTGCCCAAGTTGTCCTAGTCTTTTCCTAGCTCCTTGATACCCTTGTTTCCTGCATTAGGTCAAAGCAATGTGTTAGAGCAAGGCTCTAAGCAATTAAAGGTTACACACCATACATGTTCATTTACCTACACATGTATAAATTGGTCCTGATCTGCATCACGTAAACATTTATATCCTAAATATCTTGAAGAATACATTGAAGTCATCGAAATAGCACATCAGAAATCACATGCATATGTTTTTCTAACTTGTTTGCTTTATGTGTAGATACATGAAATGTATGTTGCTCTTTTGGTAAAATTAAAGTACATGGGGTAAATGTGGCTCCCACAAGGGTTGAGCTCAACATACTTTATTGTGCTTTGAAAAGTAACTCATTCCTTATGATCCCCTCAAACAACCATACATCATCTATGATAGTGAATTTTTGTCACTATCATAGGTGAAATATACCTATTCAAGGTAACCATAAAGAATGCAGATATGTTATAAAAGTTGAACAACAGTGCTATCAAGTATAGTCACATGGAGTAGATTTCATAAAGATAATGGGGAAACAATCACGAAGACAAAAATTCCATATGGCAATGCATAGGTTCCTCTAAGAATACATTAAAAATGAAGTAACTTTTGGTGACAGGACAACTTACAGATATATGTTGATATGCTCATTTATGAAATCACAGTTTAAGGTAACAGATACAGGAAGAACATTGTTTCTCAGGAAAGCATTTGTTTTATGCTAAGGAGATCCCTAGATGATCCTATTTATACAACTATATTTGAGATTTCTTTTGAAACTGTAAAGCAAATTAAAGAAAGATCAATAGCAACCAATAACAGAAATTGCAAAAGTATGATTGTCACAATATGAGAAAGTTGTTGACATAGCTTTGAAAGCAAATTTGATTATTCTAAATACAACAGTTGCCAGAAAGTGGATTAACTCTATTCTCAAAGACAATACCCCACGTCCAAAAATTTTTATAGAGGATTAGCATTGAGGTTAATAGTACAGAGCAGAGGAAAGTATGGTCACGACCTTAATATTTTCAAAAGTTTATTTTCTTAGAAATTAAAAATAAAGAAAACCCAGATGAAAGGAACTGTGGCTACATAGAAAAATCACAAAATAGTTAAAAGTCGTGGGTTTAATGAAAACCAAAAAAAGACAAATCCATTGGCAGTACTTACATCAAAGACAAAGAAAATTTTACAAAGGCATAGATGAGTAAAACAAAAACCAGTCATCTGAGAAGCATATATGCTCGCGACTTGGTTTTTATGCATTCTAAAAACTAGGAGAAACCAAAAAGTATGATGTAGCCACAGATATGAGGAATAGAAAGGAAGTGTTTCCATTTTAAATTTGTGTCAACAAGCTACAAAAGCAAAAACATGAGTTTTATTTCTCACATAGATGATCAATAAAATCACAAAGATGCATATATTTGTATACCCAAATGAAATAAAGAAATGGTCGCAGCCCAAATGAAAGATCAACACTAAAACCTCATGTTTATGGCGCTTCTAGAGCCTCTTTTGGTGGAACTACTTGGGTTTGATCATATATTCTCATTTGTAACTCAGTTCTATTTTATGCAGCTCTTGGAGATAGTGACTTTTGGTAGTCCTTTCACAGGTTTTGTGCATGCTATTGTGACTCAGTTTTGGAGATGAAATTCAATAAAGACCTTGATTATTATTGACTCGAAAGCTTCGCCTACTCATTATTTGAATTTCTATGTTCAATCACCTGATTGATCAAGTCTTTTTAGGTGAAGTAATGCTTATTTCCTTGAAGCTTTGTCTCAGTTTTAGAACCTTTATGTAGAAGGTATGTTTATGCAGGTTTAAAATTGTGTCAAAAGGTGTAAATGATTTTAGATGTGAAATTAACTTTCCTTCTAGGAGTTTGAGCATTAAGACCTATCTTTAGTCATTACAAGCAAGTGTATGAAATTTGGTTTCAAATTCAAGGAATGTTTAGGTGTATCACCATAGGATTTCATTTTCATTTTTATGCATTCCTTCTTCCCTTTTCCTTCACAATCAATAGTTTTTAGGTGATACCATAGGAAGTCGGCCTTCTCCAGAGGTTGACCTCTACTTATAAGTGACCCACAGCTTTAGAGGTCTTCCCATGTTTCTCTGGAAATGCTAAGTCCTGCAGCTTAAACTTGTTAAGTCATGCTCCTTAGCTAGGGTGTAATTTCAATAGTTAACACTAACTAAATGCTTAAGAAGTTTGGTATGGAGGAAAATACACTAGTTAGTACCCCTATGATAACTGGTTGTAAGTTAAGCAAATCAAATGAGTCACCAGATGCAAATCATACTATGTATAGGTCAATGATTGGTAGCTTGTTGTACTTGACTGCATCAAGGCCAAATATTATGCAAGCAGTATGTTTAGTTGCAAGGTTTCAGGCTACACCAAAAGAGTCACATGTCAATGCAATGAAAATAATTTTTCAGATATATCAAAAGCACTATTGATTATGGGTTGTGGTATCCCAAGAGCAAAGATTTTTCTTTGACAACATACATAGATGTTGATTGGGTAGGAAGTGTAGATGACAAGGAAAGCACTAGTGGTGGAGCATTCCTTTTGGGAAACAAATTGGTTTCCTGTATGAGCAAAAAGAAAGAATCAATCACTCTATCCACTACAAAAGTAGAGTATATAGCAACAACATGTTGTACTCAAGTCCTCTAGATGAAGTAGACGCTTAAGGAAATCAAGGTTGAGTACAAAGAACCTATCTCAATTCTTTGAGATAATTCAAGTGCCATAAACATATCAAAGAATCTTGTGATGCGTTCTAAAAGAAATCACATTTCAATTAAGTATCACTTCATAAGAGAGAAGATTGCAGACAAGGAAGTCAGCATGGAACATGTTCCCACAAAAGAACAAGTAGCTGACACTTTTACTAAGCCTCTTCCTAAGGAAAAATTTGGATATTTGATGTAGAAACTGAGAGTAATTTCTCCCACAACATATCACTAAATATTAGTGATAGGGCATGATTCTAGGGAAGCTTAATTGGTACTTTATTTATCCTTGGAAAAGGAGAATGAAATCAAGTCAAGAAAACTGGTTTTACAAATTTCTAACGACTTGATGGTTGCATAGTCAAGGATCCCCACTTTCTCTTTGAATTGCTCATCAAAGGGGGAGTAAGGTTTTCAAACTAGTTTTTAGGGGGATTTTTCCCTATGTCATTGATGCCAAAGGGGGAGAAATGTGAGCAAATGTTCATAATAGGAGCATGGGAGAAATATGTGCAAAATGCAAATAAGAAGAGATGCATGTCAAAGGGGGAGTGAATTGTTGAAATGGTTCAATTGGTACAAAGTACTAATGTTACTATTTACAATTAGTATCAAACCAAAAATTGAAGGATGAGCATTTAGTGTTTCCATCAATGACAAAGGGGGAGATTGTTGGTATATTGTTGTCATTGATGTCAAAAAGGGGATTAGAGGTGTGATGGAATTGATCATATAAGAAGAGAGTGTTGGCATTGATGTTGAAATATTGTCATTAATTTCTGAGGAGAGTTTGAATATGGGTCTGGAAGAAGTGGTGAAAATTGAAAAAGTTGCTTAGTGTGTTGCATTATTGTCATGATGTTGTAGTGAATTCTTCTGGTATCTAAAAGAAAAATAAAAGACCAAATTTGATATGGGTTTTCTAAGAGCTTCTTAGAAAAGTGCATTGCAGGTCTAGAGGATGTATAATGCACTCAAAATTGAATTATGTGTGCTCTCTAGCTGATTTAGGGTTTGGATAGATAAACCCTAAGGGCCTATAGTCACAATGTTCAAGTAAGTTATCTATTTCAATAGTGACTGGTTTTTGGCCATTGTTGATCGCTTAAGTCATAATTCAAGCCTATTACAACATGGGGGAACCGACCCCTTTACCTAATCTTTTGGTTGGTGTTGCTTATGTATCCTTTTTGAGATCGGATAGTGCGTGCTCATTAGTTCCATATCCAACGGTTGTCACTAAGGTCCCATGCATCTTGAAATCTCTTTGAAGTTGACTTGTAGTTTAGCTACGAGTGATGGAATTTGATCAATGATAGTGATCAAGCTAAGGTTCATGATTTGACAGTTCCTGCTAGCCTATGACACCTATGGTGGGACCCCATCTATAGCTCATGAGGGAGTAGGGAACAGTGGAAATCAAACAACGTCTTGATTAGATGGAAGACAAAGCATTGGTGGGTCTGGCAGACAAGTGGTGAAATATTGCTCGATCACTTCACATCATTTTTGTGAAGCAAAGCGATGGGATGGTTCTCGCGATGGGCGATGAACGTAAGAAGGAAGTAGAAGGTGATGCCAAAGGTGAACAGGAGGCAGTAGCCTGCCAACCTGCTAGTATTTTGTGGGACTGTGTCATTTGCTAGCGATACAGCAGGGGATGATGCAAATTTAAAGAATGATCAATCCGATAGTGATTGTTAAATGTATTCACATCGTGAGAAAGACAAATGAAGTTATTTGAGTTACAGTGATACCCAATGAATAATGATCAATGATGCAAATTTGAAGGGTGAATGATCTAATGGTCATCATCGAGGTTACTCACATCGTGTGATTAAATGGTGGTGACTCAAGAGTTGGAGCGATATGCGATGGACATGATTGACGATGGAGATTTAAAGGAAGGCTCATCTAATGGTGACGATGTAAAGGTGTGATGATAAATAAGGAATGTTGTATCATGGCGCGTAGTGATGAGATCAACGGTGCATATTTAAATATGAAGAAATACAATGGTCAGGTCCATGTGAACAGGGTTTCAACCAAAAACCCACTCTACTCAAAGTTAATTGGCTCAACTACACCAACAACCAATATGATTGTAGAGTTGATTTGGGAATCGGTGGCATGTATCATGATGGAGATTGAGGTCAAAATAAGATCGAATAAAAATAGAAAAAATTAAATGCATATTCGATCCTAGGGTTTGTTAGAGTGATAATGAGGGAAAATTCTTTATAACAAAATTAAATGTTATGCAGCTCAATGCAGAAGTATGGTAGTGAAGAAGATATCCTAGAACCCTAATATAATATTTGTACATGGTAGAGAATCCTGAGGCAATAATCAATGGTGTGTAACAACACAAAATAGATGATCATAACATGGTTGGTGTGAATTGAAACAGTGAAGTCAGAGAAGAGTTTGTATGCATTGAATAGAGGGTGATCTAAGCTTCTTGAGGTGGACTGAGAATGCACTAAAGAATAAGGGGAAGAGCATAGAAAAATAGTGGGGTGCAAAGTAGAGAAGAGAGTTGCTCTGATAGTAGCAAAGACTTGAGTAGTTGCAAAGTAAGATGTAACATTGATTTGTGTTCTTGATGAAAAATTGTAATAATCCTTAATGTTGTAAATTTGATTGGTTGGTGTCATCAAATAATTGAGTTGGTTCTCAGAATAGGGGATTGGTCTCTCCTTAGGGTTGGTGCCCTTAAAAGTTGTAATAGAAGGTTTCTTTGTGAGGATGGATTAGGATAGTAGCTCCTAGCAACATTTTCTCACCACAACTTTTCCTATCTTGGGTTTTCCATGTATATCTTGTGCTATGAGTTGTTAGATTGTGTGCTTGTTTAAATTTATGTATTTCATGTTTCAATTTGCACACTAAGTGTTTAAGAATTTAGTATGTTCTAAAGGTTAAAAGGTTAAAATTTTAATATCTACTAATTCACCCCCCCTCTTAGCAAATTGTTGTGTTCCAACAAAGACTAGTGGTACTTTTCTAATCTCCAAAGAATTTTTATATCTCTTCAAAAAAAAATTATGTGGAGGCATCTTGTAAAGTCTATAGTAAAAATCTATTTGAGAGACTCCCTAATTTTTCTTCTCTACACTAATCTCACCATCATAGAGCTAGATATCAATCTTTTCATTAGTTATGAAGAAGCTCACCATCATAGAGATATATCAATCTTGGCATTGATTATGAGGAGCCTCTTAGATGTTGTTCAAACTTATTCTTCACAAGTTCACTTCTTTTAGATGTTATTTGTATTTCCTATCTTTCCTATTAAGACTAGTATCATGCTCTCAAGCATATCAATCTTCTCCTCAATGTTGAAAATACTTACAACATCCACTTCCAACCTTCTAAGGCATGGATCTCCATCCTCATTAACTTCTCTTGTCATTATAACTATCCTCAACCATTCTCTTGTTTTAATTTTTAGATTAAAAGGAAACACATCACCATTTTCACTGTTTAGTAGAGTGCATAAAAAGTAATTAGAATCAATTAAAAAAAATCACAAAAATAGGATATAAAATCTTGATTTGATACCACTTAATTTGTAAATAGGAAGGATATCCCTAATGTGTTGTCAACTCTGGATATCCTTAGAGTCAAATCATATAACAACTCCATAAATATTGGTCTACTACTAACAAATGGTTAATCATATAATATTTTCTTATTCATTATACTCACAACATAAAAATAATAACATAATAGAGTAAACAAGATGTCATGAAACTAATATGCATTAAAATATAAAACATTATAGCTAGAGAAACCTTAAAATAGGGAGAAAACTCTAGTAAGAGAGTAAAAATCTTCATGTGACTATGTCTTATCCTTTTACAAGTGGTACAATGACTCAATAGATATGTAGAGCTTTACAATCACCTAAACTAGATCTGAGAACTTGCACTTATTCTCAACGACTTCAAAATCCTTGTTCTCGACACTATAGCCATGAACTATGGCATTTCCAAACTCTTTAGTGCTTCACTCAAGGAAAAATACATTTACAAGAAGCTTGTGGCTTTCAAAAACCTCACACACTCAAATAATACAAGATCAAAATTCAAGAGAAGGATTGTAAATGCTTAAGCCCTTCATATTTCATGTGTGTCTTTCTTTTTGGATATTTACCACTTCTAGAAGATCAACATTTACATGCTTTTTATAACACTTTCATTTTTTCTAGAGTGCATATTTTTTCCACCTTTTGCAAACTAGCAAAATTTATAAAACAATTTTTTGGGGTCATTTTGAGGTTTGTAACTTTGTTTCAAGGACTTCCAAAGACATTCCATATAATCCTAGACATCCTCCTAACTTCATCACAATCCCTACTTCAACAAACCCTTTAAAGCAACAAAATACATGAAGTTAAAGCATAAGACTAATCAAAATTCTAATGATAGCAAACAAGATTCTAAAGGTGCTACAACTTGAATTAAGTTTTCAAATCACATCTTCCCTATTAGGGGGGATTTTTCCCCAAACACTATAGGGATTCAAATAATAAGGTTTGATGAACCCTTCATCTTCAAAGATGTCATCTTGCCTTGCACCATAAGAAACATCATTGAAAAATTGGATCATTTTTATCTTCATCTAAATTGATGCACTCGTTGTCCTCCATGCTACTCTTTTAGTGAATTAAGCCTCTTTCTTCCCTAACCTTAGATTTGTTTTGAAAATAAACCCTTCCATTTTCACTAAGCAACCTCTCATATTTGGGAGGACTTGTTAGGGTTCAGGCAGATCAGAGCAATAAACATTAATAATTATATGCAGATCAAATAACCTAGAAATAATAATGAAGAATAACACAAAAGAGATCAACATAGGAATTTAATGTGGTTCACCCAATATGGGCTACATCCATAGAAACTCAGCCACCCAATGATTTTATTATCCAGTGCAAAATAGATTACAATCATGCGAATTACACTCCCCACAACTTACATCCCAACCTCTTATAACAAGCTTTTTGGAAGCTTCCAGAATTAGGGTTTTACAAAGTCATTTTTTCATTTGACATGTTAAGGAAAACCTTGACATGTTAACAGAAGAAAAAAATGGGGGGTTGCACCCCCAAACCCTTACAATCAAGGGCTACCAGCCCCAAACCTGGGCGAGTATACATTACGAGTGTACAGTATTTGCATGATCAGTCGCCACATACCAACATGACTTGCCAATGTGACATTGGAATTTCCAACATAAGGATAAAAAATAAACAACTCCCCATTCCAATTGAGCATAGATACTAGTTCTTCCTCCTATAATAGACAATATCTCTCTCATACAAATATAGGCTCCCAAATATGATTTTTAAACATCTAATGAGATTTGGCATCTAATATCACATCCTTAAACTCATGATTAATTCCAAATGACAACTTAAATTGTTTGGTTAAAATCATCTAAATATTTGTTACAACCAGCATAAAGCATATGGATGTGGATGTTCAACCATATCCAAACTAGATTCACAAATCTTCCTATTAGATATGAGGATTACTCATGATAATTTATAAAGCATGAAATTAACCTTCTTACCTCTCACTTAGATTTTGATGTGCAAAATTTGAGTGACCATCACATGAGCTAATAGTGTAGAGACCTAAATTTTGTCCATACCTGATCATATTGGACTTTATCCCATCCTACATATTTATTATTTAAGCTAATTGAAAACCTCCATTACTATTTTCCTTAAATATTTAATTCCACTTCACCCTCAATCCTTGTCCATTCAATCCTAGCTACTAAATCCATCAATATAGATCAAAGATCTAGAGTTGCCATCACTTGACAAGATTCCTAACCTACCTACCCTACCCTTGCTCACACATGTTTTAGCACATCTCTCTCACATTTGAAGCCACCCTAACTCTCTCACTTGTGACAATCATGAACCTCCCTATGTGTGTGCTTACATGTGTGAGTACACCTAACTCTTACACCTATGACACATGTCGTTCCCATGCCTCCACCTTGTGAAACTTGTCACAAAGCTAAGCCTTTAATCCATTCCCTCACTCTCATTCAATCCTAGCCATCCATTGACCAATTCATCTTGGTCATTGATTATCCTCATGAAAAACTATAAATGAAGGCCTTTGCTCTCATTTTTATCATATTCTATCATCCTAACTACATTATCACCTATCTTTTATCCAATCCATCTTCATCCTACCATCATGCTACTAATATAAGCAACCACATGCAACCCAACAACATCAAAAAGAGAAAATCAAGTGGAAGAGGGCTCAATCCTCTTTAGTTAATTCTAAGGAGCAAGATGATAATGGTATAATATTCAATTTATTTATTTATCATTTATGTTTATTACCTTTTATCTTTTCTTGATCTTTATTTTGGCATGCCTAGTGATCTAACTCCATCATTTTTCTAGAGATTTTTTTTTAAATTTCATGCTTTATGTTCCGAAATAGCACTTCTGTCCTTCATTTTAGTACATTTGCGATAAGGATCGACACTTGTGTAATCCTTTCACACTTCCACTCTATAGATTAATACTTTTTCTTGCAATTTTTGCTATTTTTATTTTTAGTTTTCCTTCTATTTGTTGTTTGTTGGCTAATTTTTTGGTATGTTCAAGTTTTTTTTGTTGCTAACCTCTTCCTAACTTTTTCTCTATGTTTGTTATCTTTATCTTTTTGTAGGGATCTAACCTTTTCTTGTAGGAATCTTGGATCATATTTTTTTAATGTGGATTAATGCCTTCATTAGCAGATTAACACTTCTACTCCATGGATTAGTGTCTCCACCATAGGTATATTCTTTTATTTTCTCTTTCTTTTTAATTCTATTAGAGTAGCATTTTTCGTTGATCAATTCTTTTGATGTTTAGTGCCTATGCTATTTAGCACGTGTGTTATATCTTTAATGCCAACACTTTTCAACACTTGTGCTTTTGTTCAAATGGTTTCATAATTTCTCAACTTGTTTATGCCAAAGTGCTTTCATTATTTCTTGGTGTTTTTCATTTTTTAACCACTCTTATAACCTAACCCATGTTTATGTAGCTTCTAATCACTTGTCAAAGACAATCTTTAAACTACTAATATTTTGTTTCTAGCCTACGGTTGTTGAAGACACCATTTTCTCACTAGTATAGGTGCTTTTCAATTTCTTAAGGGGAATTAACCATTGTATGTCATGCTTGTGAGGTCTCTT
The DNA here is from genome assembly GCA_007258455.2 of Sequoia sempervirens. Lineage (NCBI taxonomy): Eukaryota > Viridiplantae > Streptophyta > Pinopsida > Cupressales > Cupressaceae > Sequoia > Sequoia sempervirens. The sequence goes on from VDFB02272375.1 coordinate 10,677, forward strand.
AAGAGTATGCTCTCTCCTCAGGTGATCTTGGAGGTTAAAATATTAAGTTGGTCTCTTCTCTCTTTTTCATCATTGTATCCCAAGGAACCCAACATGTGTCTGCTCTCCCCTTGCACCATGTGATTTGGGTGAACAAAAATACTTGGATCAAACCTTTTAGGGGGATTTCCCATGGATTTCATCACCTTAGGGGATGACCTCAACTCCCATGTTTTTATAGAGTATAAAGAGCATAGGGTGAATCAAAAGACAACCCTCTTATAAGTGGAGTCTTTTCAATCTTGGCTAAGCCCCCCAAAAATGTATACCTTGGGAAAGTGAATGTGGTGAGTGGGCTACCCTCTCCTCTCAGTTTTCCATTATTCCCTTTCATCTACATATTTGGCATCACGTACTCTTGAGATATTTGGAGGACTCCCTAGCAACCTTATTCATCCTAGTTTAAGACCTTTTGACCATTGACTAGTGTGATGTAAGGGATGCTTATCATACCCTAAAGTTACAATGTACTTATATATTGTGAGATAGAGTTTACTTTGGGAAAAGGCTTGTCCTCCAAGGTAATGGGTGTAATGGTGGTACATGAACTTACATACCATATTTATTCATACACATGTAGATAGTATTAGCTTTGACTTGTGGGCTGATATTAGTCGATATACCTAACTGAATAATTTGTCTTATGCAAGTGATTGGTGTGTTTTCTTGTGCTAAACCAATCCATACATATCTCCCTCAATCCAATTAATTTATTTTGTGTACTTTGAATTCAACCCTTAGTCAAGAAAGCAAATCGTCAATCAACCATCCAATATTTTCCTCGAAATCCCTCATTCAATCCTCCAATCCAATTATTCATCCATTCAAAACACCCATAATCTCTCCAAACCAATCCTCCATCCCACAATCAAAACTATCACCAATCCAAAAACCAACTTTCCATTCATCTTTTTAGTTTAGTGTCTTTGCATTTTTCTTCATTGCTTTTGTGGATCAATGCTTTCATGGTTCAACGCTTTCTCAATTCGGTACTTGTGCAATTTAGCACTTTTTTATTTCAATGATTTTTTTCTTCTTACATTCATCCACATCCTAGTCCAATTGTCCCATCTCATTATAAATTCAAATTCATCTCTACTTTTAATCCTTAAATCCCATTATTTTAAGTCTCCAATATATTTCTCATCCTTTATCTTACTTCTCATGTCCCCTCCAAATTAAAATTCAACTTTCTTAATTAATCTTTCATCTATTATCCCTTTCTTCTAACCTTAATCCTCATCCAACAACCATTCCCAATTTGTTTAATCTTCCAAACATTTTATTTCACAATCTAAGATCCAACATTTTCATCTTCTATCCTCATACCATCTCTTCATCAATTTTTTCTTCTCATCCAACTTCACATCTAAATTCATTTAAATCATAATCAATCATTCATCCATATTTAGTCCTTTAATATGATTCCTAATCCAAATTTCATTCCAAATATAATCAACCTTCATCTTCTAAATCCTACATCAACCATATTCTAATCCACTTCCAAAATAACCCCCATCCTTCATCCATTCTTGTCATCTTATCCCAAATTTGAGCTTAATCCAACCCAAAATATGAGCTTTAATAAATCAATCTCCCATCCAATCCATCTCATCCTCTTCTAATATTTTCTAATCCAATTTCATCCCATCCCAACCCAATCCAACATCATGTATCCATCCACTACCCCAAAAAATCCTAAAATCATAATCAAGGGTAAACCTAATCACATTGATGATGATGAGGTTAGCCATGTTGACTATAATCCCTATGATGATAATGAGAGTTTTTTTTATCAAGTGGACCTATCCCCATCCACCAAAATTCAAACCCAAGCCTCCATTAGTTACAATCCAAACCCCCATGACATCTTCAATTACTTTATCATCCCCATTTTCAACAATGACAATGATGTCATGGATAGATACCTCATAAGTCTTGGTGCCAAAATTCCATCCTCCTCATTCCCATCCAATCCAAATTCATCCTTTATTTCACACCCTTCCCCTTCATTTGACAAAGGAAACCAACCCTCTATCCAAAGTTTACCTCCAACCCCATCCACATCCAAAATTCCCATCTCCAACTCCTTTTCAAGATCCTCACCCTCATCCTCAATCCAAAAATCCATTGAAACCTTTATTTATTATTTCACTTTCTCATCTCCTACATCCTTACAATCCACATCACTCAAATCCAACAATTCCATTTCTTCCCATATATTTCATGATTCTCTCCAAGGACTATTAGTAAAGGAGCTTAACTCCCCATACATAAAAATGGTGCACAATATTTCCATCTCACGCATCTACCTCCATACCCTTACCCCCCATCTCCTAAATCTACCAAATTCTTCCAATTCATCAAATACATAAAATACTCCATACAAAAGCATTCAAAATCCTTCTTTCATCCATTTGCACCACTCCTAGAATCCATCCATAAAATCCTTGATAGCCATGTCAAACCTCTATCCTCGTTCACTTCCTCTAAGCATATCCAACTATGTGAATCCCTTACTCAAAATCATGCTAACATAGATTCCCCTCAAATAATCCCCTCCACTCCATCTCATAATCCCCTTACATCCCTGTAGGGAATTTCTATTGTTTGGTTCACTTGGTGCTACAGGTAGACACACAATTCAGAGGATGGTTTCCTAACTAATCAATTCATCTTCTATGAGAGGCTTCATTTAATTATTAACCAGGACTTTGTAAGCTTTTGATAGTGCTTGCACTATAGGTGCATTCATGGATTCTACTCGGCCTATATCAATGATTATAGGTGATTTACACGTGTACAAAAAATGGTAAAAGCTGAAAAAGGAAATGAAACATTAACAAATGAAAAACAAGGAAATAAACATAAGTTGTTACTTGTGTTGTAGGTACTTATCACTTAATATTGTGACTACTAACTTCTAAGATTGAATTGTAACTAAGCACTCCAGGAGTATGAAACAATCATTTAAGCTACATGATCAAATTCAATTACAGAATCATGAACTCCACATGCATGTAATTAGAAACTATTTTAATTCAATAATGCATGAACTAATCTAATAGTAGAAAAATAGAGTGGATAGTAGTACCACAAGTTGCCTTTGCTTGAGTTGTCACTTCCACAATAGATGTCAACACTTACTATTTAATCAACAAATCATGATACTAAACTAACTCCTTGATTTCATGAAAACTTTTGAACTCTGACAAGAATCTACTAAAGATTTCTCATTTGACAATACATGTCCAATAATCAACTAATAATAGAAACTAAAACAATTATTTATCAACTAGAACTAGCAAGAACTAAAACAAATAACTAGACAACTGGTAACTAGCTTTGCTCCTCACAATAGATCCCACTATATAGGGTTTGCAAGGATTCTTATTCATCCTAGGATTGAAAAAATAACCATAATGCATTTGTACACTCTCCCTCAAGAATAGGGAGAGGACTTATTCTTTTCAATAGAAAACCATAATTGAAAAGTAGAAGAAGAAAATTTAAATTGAAGCTCTACCCTAATAGTTTAACCACCATGACAGATGTTTCATGAATAATGTCACGTCATGGGTTTCCCTAATCAAAACAAACTCATCCTTCAAGTCATCTTATTCGGTGTGCTTGTGATGACTCATGGTTAACCATTAAATGGTCAGCTTCGTTCTTCTTTGGATTTGTCACACTTTAATTTCTTGCTTCTCCCTTGCAACTATTTGTGGTCCTTATGTTGCAAGTTGGAAATCTAGTTGATGTGGGTTATAGTTCTTCTAGTTGCAAGAGGTTAGTTTCATCCTAAAGCATACACATCATTAACAATCATAAATTGAGCATATAATCACACTAAATTTCATGAACATTCATACATACAAATGTCATCATATCATAATTGTATTTTCACGTATGAAAGTCTAGTTTAAAATGCATAAAAGGTATAAAAGATGTATAAGTCTTAGGAATGTCTGTGAACTTTGGCAGATTAAAATGATAAAATACATAAACTTAATGAATGAAACTAGCCATAAACTGATCCCATCAATCCCAAGATCAAATTAATCCTTCCACTCCAATTCATGCTCCTCTTCAATCTTAAGATCAAAGTATCAACTCCTCTCCATGTCACAATCCACTTTTATCTTGAAATTCATGCATCTCTCCTAATCCCCCTCATTGATCATAATCCTTCTCAAGTATCTCGTTGGAATTTTTTTTTGTAAAATTATGCACTATTAAGGCAAAGGGTTAGGCCTCCATAAACAATGCATAGTGGAATCCATCTGAATCAAACAAAATCCAAGTTCACATGGCATTGGCTACCAAGCTCATTCTCAAGATATGTACTCCTTAATCCCTCCCAAATCACACATCCCTTGATATAAATCTAAACCTTCATATCCCTCATCTTCCAAATCCATTTTGGGCCTTTATGTCCCAAAGCCCATTACTTCCTCATCCACATCCACTTGGGCCCTTATGTCCCATAACCAAATCCTTCAATCCTCTCATCCATCTTGGGTCCTTACATCCTTCCACCCATCACCCTCATTAATTTACCTCCACAACACCTAAGTCTAATATTCCACCCACCCAAATATCCAATCAAGATCAAGAAAGTAACATATCCTTGATATCCTTCCAAAATACTCCATCGATTACCCCTTCCATAAAATATCCAAATCATACATCATTACAAACCTCATTTCTATTGGAAGCAATTTGGATGTCAAACCTCAAATGCATAAAAAAAAATCTGCACAAACACAAGGATCGCCATGTCCCATTAAAAAGACATCTTAAAGATAAATCTAAGAAAAATATGATCCAAAAGAAAGTTAAATCCAAAAGGCCACAAAGGTCCATAAAGCAAAAATAAAAGCAAAAACCATGTGGATTCCCAAGCAAACAAAAGAAGCAATACATTCCAAAACACAATTGACATTCAAATATATTCCAAAAGCTTCCTCCACTCCTAAGTCCTCCAATCCTTCATCTAAAAATCTCTCATCTTTCAATTCCATTTTGGGTCCTTATGTTCCAAAATCCACTATCATACATCCTCCATCATCCCCTCCATCTATTTTGAGCCACTATATCCCAAAATCCACCTGCACTCCTCCCTTTGAATCTTAAAATTTAAAATCCACCTCTCCTCCACAACTCTAACACCCCACAAGGTGTATGCCAATGTTGATATTCCCAACACCCCCATCTACTTATCCACAAGTCTTCTAACACCTTGTATATTATCCAACATTAATTTCCTATCGCAGTCCTTTAATTAAATCCTTTACATAGATCCTTATCACTTTCCATCTCCTCCATTTCATCCCCCTGATATCATTCTACCAATGTCTATGAGCATACCTCCAAATTTCCTTAATCCTTTATAATATTTCTTCAAGGGATACCATCCATGGAATTAGATGCTTGAGTTTGTCTCCCATCTATCACCCATCCACCATCTTCCAAATTCAATTATCCACATCATATCATCATCCCTCTCCATCCATACTATTCCAAAAACTCCAAAGAAGCAAAAAAGAAGTAAAGAGAAATAATTTGTCCAATTGCAAAAACCATTTCTTATGGCACCTTGAGCAAGTACCATGATGAAACCTAGAAAAAAATCCATGCATAATCCATATCCTTTTGCACTCTACACTTGGTTGCAAGCTTCATCCATGTCATTTTCACATCTCATCCACATCTTCCAATATCCTTCATGCCATATCCCTCATACTATATCTTTCCTACCATCTCATGCAATATGTCCTCCCTTTCCAAGTTTGACCTTGATCATGTTAGGGAATAAATATATATCCATGCTTTGGACAATACAAACCTTACTTCCTCTACCATCCTTATCTCTTTTGCACACCTCATCCCATCTTGCACATTATTTCCAAGATCCTTCCATCCTTAATTGCATTACATCTAGCATGGGGAATTTCATTCCTTTGAAACATGATCCTTGGAGCCTCATTCTCCTATCCTCACCCTCCTATCCTCTATGTACCATCCTTCATCTCTTATCACCATTCGTCCACTCAATCCCCTCTATGTCCTACCCAAGCAATCACTCTATCGTTTCATCTTGTACCATGCCTTGGTTTTCCCTTATCATTGTTCAAATCCATTCCTCTATCCAAAACATCATATCCTCCATGCAATCAAATCCTACACAATCCATTTATCCTCCTTCCATCCATTCAATCTAAACATCCTAAATCAATCCATCTAATGCAATCAATTTGAATCCATACAATCCAATCATGTAATCTAGCACATCATCCCAAAACATCCATCAATTTTTTTGATCCAAATTAGTTGATAATCCATTGATCAAATTTTATCCAATTATCATCAAAGATATATATCCTTCCCAATCCTTGGGATACACATTGTTCTTATTACTAATTTTTCTATCTCCTCAAAATCAATCCATCCATCCATCAATCAGTTTTCAACTTGATTAGGGGTATAATCCTAGTTTATTTTTGGGCTTGTTGTGCATGCTTGCTTATTTCTTGTGTGTGTTATCATTGTTTTCATTTAACATGGCCTTCGATATCATGGTGTCATAAGGAATATATGTTTTCACTTGAAATTTTTTATCATATACTTGGCATATTGTCAACTTGGTTTCTTATACCTTGGCACATAACATCAAGTACAATATCAAATATAGGTTTCTTATACCATTGCAACATAATTTTCATCCATCCTCCCTCTCTATACATCTCTCCATCATACCTATCTCATTTCCATCCATCTTATCCCATGTCCTTCCATATTTTATCCTCTAACTCTCCCATCCATTTTGAGAGCACACCATGTTCTTTGAACTCACTTCTCCTTGAGGGGGCATACCACTACCTTCTTGCTATGTTTTCTCATCCTAGAAATAACTAGGACATCATGACACTACTTTTTGTCCATTTATACCCATATATTTTATTTTTCTTTGATACAATGTCACTTCTCATAGTTGTGATGTCATATCAAAGAGGGGTAAAATGTAGACACCTAAATTTGTCCATATTCGACCACATTGGACTTTATCCCATCATATCCAATTAAATAAATATTTATTATTTATTTAATCCACAATTTACCTTTATCCCTAACCTTTAATTAAATACATAATTAATCTTAACCCTTCACATTTATCTCGCACCCTTAATTAAATTAAGATTAACCCCTCATCTTTATCTCTCACCCTTAATTAAATAAATCTTATCCTCAAATCCTCCAACTAAATCAATTAGTTGAAACCTACTTAATTAATTGATCGGGATAGTTAATCTTCATTACTAATTTCCATAATCTTTAATTCCACCTCACTCTCAATCCTTGTCCATTCAACCCTAACCATTGAATCCATCTACATGGATCAAGCTCTAAAATTTTCATCACTTGGCAAGTGTCCTAACCTACCTACCCTACCCATTTACATGTGAGAATATCTTTCACACATGTGAATCCACCCTATCTCTTACACATTCATAAGGTAGCCACCTTGCATCTCTCATTTGTCACAATCATGAGCCTCCCTATGTGTGTGATCACACATGTGTGAGCATACCTAGCTCTTACACCTATGACACATAATTATCATGCCTCCACCTTGTGACACTTTTCACAAGGTTAAACCATTAATTCATCCTCTTGCTCTCATTCAATCCTAATCATCCATTTACCAATTCATCTTGTCCATTGATTTTCCTCATCGGAAATCTATAAATGAAGGTTTTTGCTCTCATTTTTATCTTCTATCATCCAAATTACATGTCATATCTTCTATCCAATCCACCTTCATCCTACCATCATATTGCTTATCTAAGCAACCACATTCAACCAAAAAACAACATCAAAAAGAGCAAATCAAGTGGAAGAGGGTGCATTCCACTTTAGCTCAATCCAAGGAGCAAGATGATAAAGGTATAAGATTTAGTTTATTGCTTTATCTTTTATGTTTATTACCTTTTATCATTTCTTGATATCCATACACCAATTTCGTAAATGTCATTGTTTCTAGAGTACTATTAGATAGATTATAATTCACTTCAAAGATACGTTCAAGCTCTTTGATTTTACCCCATAGCAACTATTTTTCATTGAGAAAGTTATTATATAGATCCTAAAAAAATATTTAATATTTTGTAAAGTAGTGGAACACCACACTTTGGGTAGAAAAATATTTTACTAGGATTTTGTTGTATGTAATATTAGGAAATTACATTAAATGTATGTGAGGGTCATATGAATACACATCATATTGAGCACAAGAATTAAATTAAGGGTCATATTTTTTCCTTGAAGTTTGTAATGACTATTGGATCTATAATCAAACTTGGGTATCAACCTTGAAATTTAGGAATTCGATCCTTGTCTATATATAAAGTGTTTGGGATGAAATATTAGAGAGCTAGTTGGAGGATAGGTGCATGCAACTAAAATAACTCTTCATTGTGAGTTGTTTATATCTCCTTGATTAAAGGTGAATTGTTTCATTGTATTGTAATCCTTTTGTTACTACGAATACATAGAGCGATGCTATTGGTTGCTTTATTTTTTCCCAAAAGGGTTTCCTAGGTAGATTTTATGTTGTGTTTAGTTTCTTTGCTAGAATAATTTGATTATGTTCACTATTTATCTATTATATTAGTGTGATTTAATACAATTAGTATCAATGTTAAGTTGTTCACAATTTGGTACTTGTGTCAAATTTCTTACATTCTTGTCCTTCCCTTTCCTATTTAAAGAAGTTACCAACTCTAGTGTAATTTCCAACACTTATCATTTACATGTTCATTTTTCTCACAATGGGTACAACTGTGAGGACCCCTTAGTACTAACTATTTCTTAATTGTAATAAAGGATTTAGTTGCATATAATTTTTAAGTTGTCCCTTGATCTATTTTGAATAATCCATATGTTTGAAAAATATTATTTAGCTTTATTTGAATTAGTATAAATATAGGTTGTAGGCTATTGGTTTAGTATCAATGAATTATTTTATATTAAGCACAACTCATAGGAGGTTGCCCCCTCAAAGAGACCAATGATATTCTATGATTAAGTTCTAAATTTAATACCAAATACATTTTGTGTTTTTCAATAATTTATTCTTTGTATTTAATATTTTATTGCTGATTTGTTGTAGGCTTCCTCACATCTAGTATCAAAGCTCTTTCTAGGCCACATTTATTGTAGTGAAAAACTATTTTATTTTATTTTATTATTATTTTGATTTAACCTCTTGATGCTTTTATGGCTATCCACTATATGCTCTCACCTTTCCCTTTTAGAGATCTTGGTGATCAAAAAGTTGTGTATAATAGTACTAACATGGAGTTTTCCCTATACTTTTTGTAGTTTTTATTTTTATTTTTTAGGTTAGAAATTCTAAACTAGGGGTCTAAGGGCAAAAGATCTATAGTTCTAGTCATAATTGTATTCCCCATATAGGTTTCTAGTGAAGGATAGAAGGGTTTCCTTCTGAAGCCAAATCATTACATAGACTTAACACCCATGAAATGAACCAAAAATTCACATAATTGGAGTCTCAAATTTCAATTGGAAGAAATGGTTTGTGGCCCCAAATTGGATTTTTCTCAATTACTAGTGGGAAATATAGAACTAAATAGTACTTCAATCTCCACAACACTTCTCTAGCAAGTAGGGTCCCTATTGCCTCCTTCCACTTGGAACAATAAGTTGTCTAATGGTTCCAATGGTATCTCAAGACTCATGATAAACCCACTTGGGAAGCCTTTGTTAAGCAATTGTTAGTTCACCTTGGCCTTGGTGCCTATGAGGATTTTACCAGCACTCTTACATAAGCATCATTAGGGAATATCAAACAAATTTTTTGAAACTATATAATCACACTAATGGATTGTCTAACTCTTTTTTCGCAAGCTACTTCATTAGTGGCCTTAAGGATTCTATTTGATCTTATGCCAAAATATTCAACCAAATGACATGATGAAAGCTTTGGGTCTAGTCAAACTTGCAAAAGATAAGTTCACTTCTCAACTCCTCTTTTCAATAGAACTATACCCCCATTCCTTATTCTTCTATAGTATTCAAAATTCACTCCCATTAAATGTCTCATTAAGGATGAAATGTGAGCTTGATGAGAAATGGGTTTATGCTATAATCATGATGAAAAATTCACAAGGGGGGTCACAAATGTGTTAAACAAAATATCTATCTCCTTCATGTTAAGTCTCCTCCCAATGATGAAGAACAAGAAGATGCTCCAGAAACCTAATAGGAGGACCTCCCTATTGATGAGTCTACTCCTATAACAATCATCCAAAAAAATTATCCATGTCTTGGTTGGGGTCACCACTCCTCAAAAAATGAAAGTCAAAGGGTATTTCAAGAATATTCCCCTCACTATTCTCATTAACTCTAGTAGCACACAACCATTAATCCATGAATTGTGAAACACGTTGCTTTTTAATGCATTCATGCTTCAACTTCAAAGTGATGATTTCCAATGGGAGAATTTTTCCTTGAAAATGGAAATGCCATGATGTTTGGATTATTGTGGAGGACTATAACCTTCATCTATTAATGTTTGTCTTACTCTTAGGTGGTTGTGATGTAATTATTGGGGCCCAATGATTGTGTACCCTTGGCCCAATCTTGTGGGATTTCTCTAAGTTTGGATGTATTTTTTGGATAATGGGAAGTATACCTTGAATATTATTACAATTGTATCTACTAGTCTTACACTCTCACGTTGAATGAAGAAGCTTCTACAAAAAAATCCCATGGGATCATTGCTCAAGTATGCTCCATATAGTTTAACCCTCATGATTATGACTACTCTATTGACTTGCAACGACTTTTGGATAAATGTGACACAATGTTCACTAAGTCTTCTAGTTTGCCACCTCACCAACCAAAAGATTGACACATTTAGTTCCTTATAGGGAGTGATCTATCTAACCTTCACCCTTGCAACTATGTGTTCCTTCAAAAATAGAAATTGAAAAGTTACTATAAGAACTCCTAAAGGTCAATGTTATTCATCCCAACACTAGCCCATACTTTGCACCTATTTTGCTTGTTCACAAATAAGATGGGTATTGGCATCTTTGCATTGAATAAACTCACCATAGAGGACAAATTCCCAATTCCTATGATTAATGAGTTGCTCCATGAGATTCATGGTGCCCAATTTTTCTCCATGTTAGATTAGTGTTATGTCTATCACCAATTTTGTCTCAACAAAGTAGATATTCCAAAGATGACCTTCTATACTTATGTGGGTCATTATGTTTTTTCATGTCATTTGGCCTCACTAATGCTCCTCCACCTTTAGGGTCTTGATGAACAAAATATTTTGACCCTTTCTTCAAATATTCATTTAGTCCTTTGATGAAATTTTGATTTATAGCAAAACTTGAAAAACATTTGCAACACCACAACATGACATTTCAACTTCTTGATGATAATCAACTACATGCTAAGTGCTCCAAGTGCCCTTTGGTTAAAAGGAAATTGAGTACCTTGGACATCTTGTCTCTTTAGTAGGTGTTCATGTGAACCTTAACACAATACAAGCTATGCAAACATGGCCCACTCACAAGACATTAAGAAGCCTTCATGTATTTTGGGGTCTCATTGGCTATTATTAAAAAATTATCAAAGATTATGAAAATTGTTTCTCCTTTGTCTGTTTTGCTTAAAAAGATGCCTTTTCCTAGACCCTTGTTGTTGGACATGCTTTCAAGGTCCTTGAATATGATGTGCACAACACTAGTTCTTGTCATGCCTAATTTCTCAAAACCGTTTTCATTTTAAGTGATGCTTGTGAAAATGGCATCAATGTTGTTCTCATGCAAGATGATCACTCTTATCACTTTCACCAACAAAGCACTATTTGGGAAAAAATTGGCCTATTTCACTTATGAGAAGGAAATGATGGCCATCTTGAATGCAATTAACAAGTGGAAGCCTATTTGATAAGTAGAATTTTTTATATCAATACAGATCACCATAGTCTCAAATATTTTCTTGGAGCAATGAGTATCCTATCTAGCTCAATACAAATAGGTCAATAAACTCATGGGGTCTAACTATGAGATCACTTATAAGAAGGGCAAGGAGAATGTGGTTGCTAATGCTCTCTCCCACAAATATGAGGACCATTCCACCCTCTATGTAGTTTATATGCCCCTGTTTGAGTGGTTGTAGCCTTATAAACAATCATCCTTGTGGCTAAAAGGTAATTAGAAGCTTGCTCCACTATTTTATGATCCTTACAAAGTTACTTATTGGATTAGTCCAATTTCTTACAAGCTAGAAAACCCACCTTCCTCTTATGTTCATCCTATCTTCCATGTCTCCTATTTAAAGAAAGTTGTGGGCCAATTAGTCATTACTCAAGCTATCCTTCCTAAACTCTTTATCGAAATCTTCATTGTTCTCCAATGTAAAGAAGTCCTAGATACGCATGAAGTTGGCACCCTCACCAACTTCACAACTACACAATCATTGAAGTCTTGATTTAATAGCATGACCTACACCATGAAGATGCAACTTGGGAACTACTTCACCAAGTTCAACAATAGTTTCCTCCCCCTACAACTTTATGGACAAATCTTTTCAAGTGAGAGTGGATGTTAGGACCCCTTAGTCCTAACTCTTTCTTTATTGTAATTAAGGCCTTGAATGCATATGCTTTGTAAGTTGTCCCTTGAGACATTTTGAATTATCATATATGCTTGAGAAATATTAATTAGATTTATTTGAATTAGCATAAATATGGGTCATAGGCTATTGTTTTAGAATCCATGAATTATATTGTATTGCGTTATCTAGAGAAGTTTGCCCCTTTTTCGGAAACATATTAGCTCTGCTTTTAGAGAAAAGGAGGTAAAGCAGCACATAAATCTCTAAACAGAAAAGCGACAAAATCCACATTATCCTTACAAATTGGTATATTTAATCTGGTGGGCATGATTATATCTTAACTCCAATGGCAGAGGCACAATAAAATACCGTATATGCATACAAACAGTCAAAAAGATTGTAGTAAGAACTATCAAGAGATGCTCTATCCATCATATTAATTCCAAGCCCTTGGTTTTACATTTCCTGCTGGCCACAGATATTTCCATTTTCTTAAAGTGTTCCTTTTTTGTTTTCATTCTCATCTCCTTCTTCATTCGAGAGCTGGTCAGGCTTCTTTAAAAATAGTTCAATGTGGGGACACCTCCATGTTATTATAAACCGGGGCTTTAACAAATACCCAATCAGTATACAAAGGCACTGATGCAAATTGCAAACTAGGCATTTAATGTTATGAAGTCAATAGCATGGTCTATATTTTTAAATTGCTGAAAAAATGAGCCACACCCTAACCGTAATAAGGAGCCTAACAAAAAACACGTCACAAAGAGGACTGATATGACACAGATCCCTTCTTATCAGTGCAGGTATGACTCAATGCAATGAGTTATGTGCAAGCCTATGTTTACAGATTGCTTCACTTAACATCACCAATAATCTCTGCAGGAACATTGTCCTTGTTTGAAATGATGGAACCGGTTTGAATCTCTCACAACAATTTGTCTTCCAACAATCTTGGAGATAAACTTGGTTACAGTGTGGCAGTCAACACATACTCTAAGGTTCTTGACGACCCTGATAGTAGTTCCCGGGGGTGTGTTTAACAATCCAAAAGCAATTGCTAGCTTCTCACTATGGTGGCAGAGGAATAATTCTTTTTCCTCCTCTTCCACATTAATCAGTACTTGTCCTGAATCTGGCAGATACCCTGCTACCTTCATCTCACTATACAATGTATCCAACTTGGCATAGATCTCCTGCGTCTGTGGATGTGATCTGTCTCCCACACAAAAAGCATATACCATTTTATCAACTTCAATCCAACTACATCCAGGTATCTTTTGAATTCCTGTATCTTTCATCAATCTCCTTACCATTTGAGCCTCGCTCCACCTGCCCGCTTTTGCATAGATGTTTGACAGGTGAACATAAGTTGTGACATTTTTAGGATCCAGCTCAAAAAGGAGAGTTGCTGTATATACTCCTAATCTTATATTCTCATGTGAATTACAGGCACCAAGAAAGCACATCCATACAGCCATTACAGGTTTGATTGGCATTTTGATGATAAAGTTTAGAGTTTCCTCAAGATAGCCTGCACGGCTAAGAAGATCAACCATACACAAATAATGGTCGAATGTAGGCATAATGCAATAAGTGTCATTCATGTCATTGAAGTATTTGCAACCCTCATTCACTAAACCTGCATGGCTACATGCATATAAAACACAAGCAAAACTCACATGGTTAGGGTGGGTTCCAGAGTGCTCCATTAATTCAAAGAGTTTGAGAGCATCCTTACAAAAGCCATTTTGTGCATATCCCGCAATCATCGAATTCCATGATACGACATCTCGTTGAGACATTTTATCAAAAAGTTCACGTGCCTTCTCTATGCTTCCACATTTTGCGTACATATCAACCAGGGCACTCACAACTACAACATCTGACAGCAATCCAGTTTCAATTATTGTTTGATGGATGTCTTTACCCTGTTCTAAAGCTCCCATTTTGGCACAGGCTGGTAGAATGCTGGCAAAAGTTGTGGAATCTGGCATTGCACACGACAATTGCATTTGCTTGAAAGTCTCCAAGGCTTTTTCAACAAGTCCATTTTGTGAATATCCTGCAGTCATCGCATTCCATGAGACCACATCTCGTTGAAACATTTTGTCAAACAGATCAGATGCCTTGTTTATGCTTCCACACTTTGCATACATATCTATCAGGGCATTAGCAACAGGGACATCGGACAAAAGTCCAATTTTGATTATGCTTTGATGGATGTCCATTCCCTGTTCCAAAGCTCCCATTTTGGCACAGACTGGGAGGATGCTGACAAAGGTTGTCGAAATTGGCTTTACACCTGCCAATTGCATTTGCTTAAAAGTCTCCAAAGCCTTCTCCAGAATCCTATTTTGTGCATATCCCACAATCATAGCATTCCATGAGACAGCATCTCGTAGAGACATTTGGTCAAACAGTTCCCGTGCCTTCTCTATCCTTCCACATTTTGCATACATGTCTACCAGGGTACTCACAACAACAACATCAGACTGAAATTGGCTTTCACTTATGCTTTGATGGATGTCCATGCCCTGTTCTAAAGCTCCCACTTTGGCGCACGCTGGGAGTATGCAGGCAAAGGTCGTGGAGTTTGGCTTTACACCAGCCAGTTTCATTTGCTTAAAAATGTCCAAGGCCTTTTCAATAAACCCATTTAATGCATATCCCGCAATCATGGCATTCCAGGAGACCACATCTGGTCGAGACATTTTATCAAACACCTGGCGTGCCTTATGCATCCTTCCACATTTCGCATACATATCTACCAGAGAACTTGCAACTACAACATCTGATAGAAATCCACTTTCAATTATACTCTGATGGATA
This sequence comes from Sequoia sempervirens, assembly GCA_007258455.2. Lineage (NCBI taxonomy): Eukaryota > Viridiplantae > Streptophyta > Pinopsida > Cupressales > Cupressaceae > Sequoia > Sequoia sempervirens. The sequence continues at coordinate 26,208 of VDFB02272375.1, forward strand.
TCGATACCCTGCTCCAAAGCTCCTGTTTTGGCACAAGCTGGGAGTACGCTGGAAAAGGTGAAATGATCTGGTTGAACATCCGTTCGCTGCATTTGTTGAAACAGTGCCAGTGCGTCATAAAAATACCCATTTTTTTGGTAAACTGCGATGATCACGTTCCATGAGAAGCCATCCCGTTCTTTCATGTCGTCAAAAACTTTACGAGCGTCCACCAAACTCCCGCACTTGGCATACATGTTTATAAGCTTATTTTGGAAAAATGTGCGTGAACCGAATGCAAATCCCATATGGGTGATGAGAAAGTAGATTTGTTTACCTTCTGAAAGCTGCATTGCCAGCAATGCAGGCGTGCAATAGTTGAACATGTATATAAAAGTTCACGGTAGGGTTCTGTGTTGTAACAACCTCCTTCAACCAACCCTCTCTACATAACGCCATGAGATTGAAATGGGTACTGCAGAGCAATGCCATTGTATGATGGAAATGTTTGTAGTTATTCATTCTGCGGCCAATCTGTGATGACATTGATAATGGTAAATATCAGCCTGTGAGAGCATTTTGGTTTGCCAAGTAAAATTTGCACTCCATTTCCTGTATTTGTAAATTGATTTCAACGTAGTTACATTCTCTGAGGAGATCTTTGGATTGTTTTTTAACATGTTTTTTAAAAGCTATACAACAAAACCAGCTGGTTGAGAAGAATCAAGACTCTATAGCTTCAAATGCCTTTCCCTTCGAGTTGGATTCGGTTTAAGAATGTACATTTTAAAATGATTTTTATGACTAAAATTCGACCAACATTTCACCGTCAACAAATTACTTCCAACAATTCATCACCATGACAAATTCATCTCGTAGAAAATTCACCTCCATGAATTGCTGGTGAATTGTCCACGAGATGAATTTGTCATGGCGAGGAATTGTTGGTGAGACTTAAAGTGAATAAAAGCATGAAACTTAAGTTTTAAAATTTTTATAGTGGCATGCTAACAAAAGTATAATAGTATCACACAAGATTAAGAATGGTATGTTAACAAAAATAGGTATAATAGTATGACACGGGATCAAGAATGTTATATTATAGAGGAGAAAAGTGTATATCTTTCTTTCATAAATTAATTTTCTTTATATTGTATTTGTTTTGTTTGTGTATAAATTGATTTTAATCTTGAACGTAATCTCTATTGTGCTTAATTTTTCATTGTAGAATAGCATTGATCCATCTTTGTAATTTTATTTAACCCTAGACTCAATCACAAGTGTGGATCCATCCTTTGGGAATGACTATCCCTACAACCTAATATTTCCAATTCAAAACCAATTTCTTGTTTTTCCAAGTCAACCCTTTTGGAGAATATAACTATTACCCATCAACTAGCATGCCAAAACACTTCAAATTGAGCACCTTGGATCTTGTATTTAGGGATAGACTCTAGGTCAGTTCACATTAGATAAAGAGGGGATTATCATATCAAAGCAGTGGAGTCTTAATTGTGTTGGATCAGTAATTGCATAAATAGATACTATATAATTAACATAATTTAGGCATCTTGTATTTTTTCTTAGTATTTTTCAAACATGTTCATCAACAATGGGGATTTGCTAGTAATCAAGGAAGCTTCCTTACTTCCTTCATTGAGTACTTCTTCTTTCCTAGAGAGTTCTTTAATAGTGATTTTAATCTTCCAACCTATGGTGGCCATTCCTTAAAAGGTCTTATGGACTCATTTAGGTTTTTTGATGATACAATGTTCTTAGATGCCCATAATGATTATTGTGTGCATGAATCTTGTACTTATGAACAATTTAGAAACATAAATTGAACAACACAAAGAAACAAGCAAACACTCAATTAGGACATAAAGAAATCTAATTAAAACATAAAATTAACAATGAACTCCATGTTAGATCTCTTTGTTGCACTTTAAAAGTGGATTTTCCCTTGACTATGTAGATTGATATGTATGTTCACAAAAAAATGGCAATATAACCTTGCACTCATAGATTGTGAGTGATGATAATGGCCAAGTGTTGAGAGATCTTATAGATTCTGGGAAGATGGATGGAGAGCTAAGATGAAAATATGAGATCAATGGTGGAGATGGCTTGAGTTGTTTAAAGCAAGGAGATTGTGCCAAGTGGCACAAGGAGATGGTGTGAGAAGATTGAGGGTACTATGAGGTACCCTTGGAAGGTGCCTCATAAAGGCCATTCTTGTCCACTTTACTCAAATAGGACAAGTGGAGAATAAAAAAATCCCTTTTATGAATTTGAGGAAAAGAGCCCATACCTCTAAGTATAGGGGTTTTTTCCAAAAAGGTTGAGTTTTATGTAGAAGGGACAAGGTGTTTGCATGGGGAATAATAGAAGTCAAATCCCACTTAATCAAGGATTAAGGAATGTGTACATGATTAGGAAGGAATTAAGGGGATAATGGGATATTAGAAAAAGTGATGGAGGATGAAACAAGTGAAGGAAAAAATTTAAATAAATGTATTTATTTAATTTTTGGAAGAAAGGGGATAAGGGTAGGGATAGGTAAATAATTAAAAATAATCATTTACCTTAGGTTAGAACTTAGGGAAATAGGAGGAAATGATTTAGGATAAAGACGAAGATAATTGAATATTAATTAAATAATAAAAATACTATTTAATTTAGAGGTTAAAAAAGGATGAATTAGATGTAAATTGATCAAATGTAATGATCAATTTTAGGTGTCTACATTTTGCTCCTCTTTGAAATGACATTAAAATAACATTTATTTCAAAGAAAAATGGGAAAGATGGTGATGCCACCTCGAGAGGGTAGGTGAGCGAAATGGGGCCTGGATGGCCTTTCAAAAGGAGAAAAGGACCAAAAAGTGGGCAGAGGAGAGAAAATGGAGATGTGAGAAAAAGGAATAGAGGAAAGCAAAGCTACAATGAAGAAATGGTAGCAAGAAGGGTTGTGCGGGGGTAATTTTGGGATTTAAATAGGCTTGGGGGGGTAAAAAATATTTATTTTTACCAATGGCAATAGTGAATGTGAGGAGCAACGAAAAGAGGAGAGAAGAGATGACAATTAATATTCAACCTATGGAGCACCATACTGATCGAGTGAGGAGATCCAGGTGATGGGAGGGCATTAATGAAGCGATAAGTGTCAAGAAAATATCCCTTAGTTGATTTTTTGATGCATTTATGGGGGGAAATCATGTGGGATGCACCTATTGATTGTGAATCAGTAGATGCATCCTTGATTAGGTGAATAAGCCAAGAAAAGGGTGGATGCAAAACATTTCAACGTGTATTCTAAGGTTTAGATGAATACACCAAAAAGGGTGCAGACGCATGAAAACAGGGGTCAATGAATCAATTTTTAGCGAATGTGCTAAAAATTTGGAAAATAGGTAGAAAAATAGACAAATATGCCAATAAAGTGATGGATGAGAAATAAAGGGGAAAATCAGCAAATGCGTAGGAAAAAGGGGTGAATCTACGAAAATGGTGGATTTGAAAGTAAAACAGCAGATGTGGTCTTTGGATGAGAAATTCTTCTTGGATGAAAAAAATGACTAAGGGAGTGTGGGACAAATGGTAGGTTTTGGCTAGATTTGTTAGGCTAATGAAAGGTGGTGATGTGCAGGAGCAACTGTTGGCAATGACCACATGGCAAAGGCAATTGATTGTCCTAAGGTTGATGAACAGTTTTCAAGACATAGATTGGGACATGTCGAGGGCATGCGAGCTCTATTAAGTGCCTCAAGATTCGAGTGCATACGACCATGCTAATGGCATTAGAAAATTGATGGAGTGAGATATCCACCTTCCACCTCTCAATTGGAGAGATGACAGTGACTTTGGAGGACATGTGGAGGATCTTGATGGTACCTATCAAGATGAGATTAATTTACACTATAGTTCAAGGAGTTGATATGCTTTTGACATGGTTATTTGGGAGAGCTAACTTGCCATACAGAGGGAGGTAGCTAGATGTGGAAAAATGTAGAGGATTGATGTCTGACATGGCACTCATTTTGGTGGCTCTTTTTAGAAATATATTACTACTTGACAAGAGTGGGAGACATTTTTAACTAGGCTTAGCTAACTATGTGGTAGACATAGCGAAGCATCGGTGGTAGTTTTCTTGGGGGGATTTCATGTTAGCCCATCTATACAAGGATCTAACATGGTTATTTGGGAGAGCTAACTTGCCCTATAGAGGGAGGTATCTAGATGTAGACATATATAGAGGATTGGTGTCTGACATGGCACTCATTTTGGTGGCTCTTTTCATAAATATATTGGTACTTGACAGAGTGATAGACATTTTTAACTGAGCTTAGTTGACTATGTGGTAGACATAGTGGAGCATCAGTGGTAGTTTTCTTGGGGGGATTGCATGCTAGCCCATCTATACAAGGATATGCAAATGGTGTGTTATAGGTAGGGTGCCAACATTGGGCATGTTACTTTCTTTCAAGTGTGGGCCTAGGATCACATCATTGTGTGCCAACGAATAGGCGACAGAGTGGATCAAGATCTTGAGGAGCCTATAATATATAGTTGAGGGAGAATCCTAAGATATTGGGAGGTGGGGGGTATGGAGCACTGAAAATAATTGCTAGATGAGATGCAACCAAGTGACGTCACTTGGAGATCATACAAGATAGATGGGGGTTGGTAGGAGGATGTACGAGTGCAAAGACAAATGTTGACACCATGTTATCTCATTGGTCGATATGATTAGTTGATAGAGCATTACAACCAAACAAGATCATGCATCATTTTGGCATTGTTTAGGATGTGGTGGTAGGACCACATGTTTTTGGATGGGGGTCACAAGTGGTGAGCCAATGGGGGCCACAAGTGAATTGGTGGGAGATAACCCAAGCGTGGCAAGGACCTGAGGAGGTAGTGTGGGATCCACACTTGAGAGTGGATGATCATGGCATGATTGTACCATACAAAGAATGGAGGTGGGGACATTAGCCATGAAGGTTCACACTTCCTAAGTGAGGAGACATGGTAAGGAGGATGAGAACAGTGGTGTAGGTGACAAAGAGGTGGAGACGAGTTAGGGTGGCTTGGTGATAAAGGATGGGGTGGAGGGAGGGCTAGTGGTAGGGATGGAGGGAGAGGAGGGGATAAGGAGGGGGATATTATATGGGAGGAGATCATAGAGGAGGCGATTGCTAGCAACAACAATAGTGATAGTTCAAGATCCTTGAGCTTGGATGATATGGACATTGGGATGGGTGGATAGGGAGGAGATATGAGGGCATGAGCAATCCAAGGACCACTAAAGGGAATATCATAGGGAGGCATAGGTAGAAGTGTTGATAGAGGAGATTTGGAGGAGAGGTTGGTGCAGGTATTGAGCAAGGAAGATGCCTTGCAAGCAGAGAGACCAGGTCGGCAAAGATAGGGATATAGTGCAAACGGGGAGGGACAATCTCCAAACAGAGCGGGACATGATACAAGTTGAAAGGGATAAGATGTAGGCTAAGAGGGATAATCATAGATTAGCGTAAGATTCTTGAAAACTAGAGAGTGGTGGTCTAAGGGTGAAGGTAGCAAGATTAAGACAAGAGAGGGATGCAACACACAACATGGTTAAAGGTCAAGGGATCGGGTAGGTGATGATTGAGCTAGTATGGTTATCTTGGGAGGCTTAGTATTACAAATACTTATACAAGAAAGTTATACCAACAAATTAGAGGGCACCTAGATTTATAAGGAGTGGTCATTCAGGGAGGTTAGGATCTAGATCAATGAGATTAGGGTCAACAAGGATTGGATCAATTGTGATGGGGCAATCGAGAGGACCACCACCACCACCAAGAGTAGGAGGAGTGTTAGGGTCTCCAACACACTCAGAGGGAGGAAACATTATTTATACATGGATAGATGGAGACATTTTGACATATGTCTTAAGGCATATTTTTGGTCATGCTCTATTGAGCTAATATATGTTTTGCATGACATCAATTGATGTAAAATTGATATGTATTTTGAGTATGGATGTATGTATATGATGGACATTGGACATTATTATTTTTTGATATATATATATATGGGTGTGTGATGATTGACTCATGTGTATGCTTATGATGATCATGGTGGATGTTTATGGTTATGCATTTGATGTTTATGATGGTTATAATATGTGATGATGTTCATGATGGTTTATGATTATGCATATGATGGATGTTTTACGATATGATGTAGGATGTGGATGTTGATGATGTATGCATGGTTATGTGATGTGTCTATTGTGCTAATTTGGGTGATACAAGATGTGATGCCTATATAGATAATGTTTGTGATGAGTATGATTGATTATGGATACCAAATGCATGTGGTTATGATGTTCATGATGTGTATAATATTTATTATGCTATTGATGGATGCATGTTGGTTATGTTTATGATTCAATAGCCTACAATGACCTTATAATAAAATTAGTAAATAATACAATGGTAAAAAGGATGAAAAGATACAAACAAAAAAATTTAAGCATCTAAAATGAACCTGGTGGATTAATGCAATGACAAATGAAATACGAAAAGATGCTTAGAATAATAAATCTAAACACCTAAAATGAACCTAATGGATGAATGCATTCAAAATGACATAGAATGATACTAAATTCTTAGACTAACAAATCTATATTAGCCCAATATGAACCTAAATGATAATGAAATGATAAATGAAATGTGAAAACGATGCTTAGACTAACAAATATAAACACCTAAAATGAACCTAAATGATAAATGAAATGTGATGATATATGCAAATGTGTGGATATTGGTGTCATGTCATAGTACTATTGGAAGTTTATTTGTCATTAAGCAGATTGTTGGCAACATGAGCATGACAGTGTATAGTGTTGTCATTGATGTCAACATCAAAGTTAACATTATGTGTAGATGATTGATGAGCATGATTGACTGTAGTATTATCATTAATGTCAATCTAGTATAGAGGTGAAAATGAGTTGGTCTAGTGTAGATCAGATGTGTTGGATATTTGTCTAAGTTCCAAAGTACAGTTTTTGATGTATAATGAACCAGTTTTGAGGTCTACATTACTCCACCATGAAGAATCAAGTTATGCAGTTCTAAGGCAATTTTGGTGTATGTTGGAGGAACCTAGATCCAAATTTCCATGTCTTTATTTCCTCTGGTGTTGAAGATAATGATGATAGAGTATCAGGCTCAACATGAAAGTGTTACTCATGCAGATTACATGATTGGAATGCTCCACATTCCGCTGCGGATGAATATTTTACTATGTTGTTTTAAGGAAGTTCTTACAGGTGTTAGAAGTGCCTATGCTCCAAGTGGGAGGTGTTTTGGTGGTTCACATGTTATATTGTGAATGAAAAGATGGTTTTGATCACCAATCTTTGCTATATGGTGCCGACCTACAGAGTTTGGGGTTGTGCGAAGTTAAAGTATGAATTGAGCAAACTTAAGGGAGTAATTATAGGTCCATGCCAACCTATTTTGATGCATTAGAAGTTTTGAGATGTATGTGGTTGGATCTTGAGTTAACAAGTTATTGTATTACATGTTTTATCTAATTAGTCCAACCTAATTGATGTTATAGTTATTTGTGAATGTAATGCATATAAATATAAGATTATTTCAGTGTTGTATGAAGTAGAAAAAATTGATTATGTGAATTCCAAAACAGAGTATGCGAATGTGATGTGAAGAAATAGAGTGGGTGTAAGTGTTGAGAAACATGAAGTGTGTTAAGTTAGTATATTGAGCTTCAGTGGAACAATGTCTAGCATATTGTAGATGCATTGTATCAGTTCAAATCTTGGCAGTGAGCCACCCTTTCTTCTTTCTCTTTTATTCTCTGGATAGTGAGTCCTCCGGACAGTGAGTCCACCTGGTAGTGAGCCTTTCTGTAATATCTTGTAACTGGTTATAATATATTGTGAGCTAATTCTCACCATGGTCTTTCCACATAAATCTAGTGTTCTTGTGTTGTGTGATGTGATGCATGTTTTAATTGTGTCTTTTCATTTCTACAAATTGGATGAAATGTTTTGAATACATGTTTAAGTGTTTTTAGAGAATATTGATTCACCCCCCCTCTCAGTATTTTGGGTGTTCAACAAGTACATCAGACATGAGAACATGATGGATGGAAGATGAAAAATAGAAGAATGAAAATGAAATAGGGGAACCAAGTGTACATGAGATTGATAATTACATGGGGAGACAACAATGGATAGGCTAGGTGTATGGGGGATAGGATAAGATGGTGGATTTTGAATACAATAATTAAACTAACATGTAGTGAGCACTTCATTTAATATAGCATGAGATAGTATGCACCACAATATGAGGAACTAGGGTGACTTTGTATCATGTGCATAGTACTGAATCAAAAAATAAGAAGGTTAATCCAATATTTTACAAGGTCACAAGGAGCCTTGGTGGGCATAATGTTGGAAAACCATAAATAGAAGGAATGCCCCAGCATAATACAAGGTCTCATGGGCCTCAATGGGTACAATGTGGGACAACCATGTAAACATGACACACAAAAGTCAAGAATTGGCCCCTAGTTTCACTATTCAAAGAATACCATGATATGAATGATCTTAGCGAACTTGAGTAGGTAAAATAGGAAGCCAAAACAAAGATAAACAAAATTCAAAAGTAATCATAAAGTGGCACACACCTTAAGTACCTTTTTTCCAAAAGATGATGGATGTGTATATGTTACCTAGTTAGAGGAACTATATATCCCGTGAAGGCAAATGATGGGTGAGTAGGACTTATGAGGCTCAAAGTTCTTAAGGTATATGAAACTAGAAAGACTATTGGATTATGTTGGAATATTGGCCAAGTGAGGGGATTCTTGACGACACAAAAAACACAAGGATGGGACCTAATGACAAGTATAATAATGATGGACCTAGGTGAGAATGGATTGGATGACACTATTTACAATGTATATATTATGTACAAGGGGTGTCAATTATGTGATATCTTGGCATATCGATTTTTGAATGTTGTGACCAAGCATAAGGATTAGGAGGATATGTACATAAATATATGTATGAAGCTCAAATATGGGATACTATTCGATTCATAAAATAATCAATTAGGAATATGATGGGATGGATAGGGGACAATATAAGGATAGTAGGATGGCCATGCTAGGATAATATGATGGTAGGTGAGTAACATGAAAGTAAGATAAGGAATTAACCTGATAATGGATCTACCTAGTACACATGGTGCCTATTTGTTATGTTTTCACCATAGTACGTGTCCAAGGCACTACACAAGGTGGTTTTCACCATATGAAGGATTATTTATCTTTACTATTTTTACTATTTTTTTATTTTTATGGTATTTTTTATTTTTTGAATATTGGGATATGGGGTGGATATAGGCATAGAACCGATTGAGGTGGATGATGTTGAGTGGTTCATCCAATGGTGCCCCTTTTGGTGTAGCCAACTAGTATGCACTTGATCCATATTTATCCTTGGTGACATATGGACCTAACCAATCAGGTTCAAATTTTCCTTCTCCTAATCTGCAAGGTATTTTTTATTTTCTTTGAGGACAAGGTCTCCAACTTGGTATTCCCTAGGTTTAACCTTATTTTTGTAGCTTCAGTGAAGGCGATTATGATAGGCCTAAATATGGTTAAAGGAATTGAGGTATCATTCTCAAGGAGCTCTAGTTTATGCAAGCATGTAACTCTACAATCCTCATCATTGATAATATTCTTCAAGGAGATCTACAATGATGGAAGTTTGACTTCAATGGGTAAGATTAAATCAGTACCGAAGACTAAGGAACATGGGGTGGCTCATGTTGGTGCATTGATGCTTCTACTGTATACCCATAAGGCATGATTAAGATGGAGGTTCCAATCATAATTAGTTTCATTGACATTTTTTTTGAGGATTTAAGGTTTTATTAATTGCCTCTACACCTTGGGGTAGTAAGGAGTAGAAAAATGGTGTTGTATATGAAATCATTCACAAATGATGCAAACATATTGATTTTTAAATGGTCTACCATTGTCAGTGATGATGGTGGTAGGGATACCATAATGAAAGATGATATGATATAGAATGAATTTGGATATTTGAGTATTAGTGATGAGGGTGTGAGGGATGGCTTCGACCCACTTTATAAATTAATTAGTGATAGTGATGATGAATTTTTGTCCATTGGAGGAAGAGGAATGTATCTTATCAAGTAATTCAAAGCCCCACTAAGGAAAGAGCCAAGGGGATGTAATGGGTTGCAATGCTTGTGATGGAATGTAAATAAGATATCCATGTTATTGTCATGCCAAATATATCTTAACATATTGACACACATCATGCTCCATGGTAGGTCAATAGTATATTTTTATTAGAAGATTCTTATGTTGAACACTTCTAGAGATTGAGAGGGGGTGAATCAGTCTTATCAAAACTTAATCCCTTCTGGAACTTAATTCTTTCAACATAAGACAACCTTTTTTACCATATCAAAAACCTTTAAGAAGAATAAAACAAAGAATGATATATCAGTTTGAATCCTTATCAACTTCAACACTTCTTAAATAATGAAAAATATAGCAATTCTACTTCTAACCAGATCAACAATGAGAAATAGGGAACACACACATGCACAAGGAGAACACCAGATTTACGTGGAAAACCCAATGAGGGAAAACCACGATGAGATTTAACTCATAATAGAAGGCTCACTGCCAAAAAGACTTGTAGGAAGGATCACTACCTTATAGCAAGATACAAAGGACTTGTTGAATTGAAGACAACATGACTTTAGAAGCAAGATATAGGGACCTAATGAGATTCTCTATCTCAAAGTGGGATACAATATGATTTAGAGAGTATTACAATGATTGCCAACACAACACTCTATTGACTGAGGCATGATAGCATAATTGATCTTTCCTTTCACACACTTTAGCATTATTATTGTTGGATATTCAATATAGTTTGCACACACACTTCTTTGCACTTGTACACTACTTCATCATGTTGCATCTAAAATGATCTTGCATTTATATCCATCAAAACACTTCAAAACTTCATTTAGGTCGATATGGAAAAGGATAAATAATGAATTGAACTAGTCGGCCACCAAAACACAATGTGATCCTATGCAAAAGATAGAGAGGACCAAAAACACTCTTAGCACTTCTTCCAATGTGATCCAAAATCATTTACATGCAGGTGCACATCAACTTAGGTCGACATCAAGGAAAAATGTGGATGAAACATTGAAGCACATAACCAATCAACCCATAAACATACTTCTTATTGAATTAACTTGATGTGGTCCCAAACATAATAGGTTAGGACCCAAATCTATCATAGCACAGCTTCCATTGTTGGCGCAGACCCCCAAGCACATGACACAAGCCTTGGCAACTAGATATCCACAAATAAACCAAAAGGCCAACACATGACACAATACGACACCAAAGTGGCCAATTATCAATGTGTGGATCACATGGGGATGTTCCTTGAACATCCAACAACACTTCCATACTATCATGCCACCAACAACCACCATAGATCAAATAGGTACAAAATAATTCATTCAGGAAGCATATAATGCTTAATCATGAGATATAACATTAACATACTATCTTGTGGACCACTTCAGCACATGAAATTGGAACTAAGATAATACAAAGAAATCAAAAGCACATTCACCAAGCTGTAGGAGCAAATACATCAATGCGGAGAAATGTGGAGCATTTTTTGGACCAATTTGGACAATCAGTAACACTACCAACCTTTTGCAATTCACATAAATCTCCTTGACAACACTAGTGACCTAAAAAGATAGGAGTGCAACATCCACGAAAAATTGACATTGGATACCAAAACGCAAGACAAAAACATCAATAGTGGAGGAATGTAGAGTATTCTCTTGGACAAACTTCAATGCAACTTCCTGAACCAGAAACACTTAAGCAACTTGTGGAGGCCAGAACTTCCTTTTAGCATCACATACTTCATTAGGAACATTAGGAGAGAGCATAAGACATATTGTAGACCTTTAGCAAAACATCTCTCCATTATTAGTCATTCTTCTAATCCTCATCTTAATGTATCATTATGAAATCATCTTTGTTGACAACAATAAAACATAATTCAACTTTCTTTGGCATGAACTTCAACAACTCTTCTTTGATGAACTTCAACAACTCTTCTTAGATGAACTTCAACAACTCTTCTTTGGATAAGGCATGGCATTTAACCATGAACTTCTTCTTTGATAAGGCATGACATTCAACCATGAACTTCAACAATTCTTCTTTGATAAGGCATGACATTCAACCATGAACTTCAATAATTCTTCTTTGGTAAGGCATGGCATCCAACCATGAGCTTCATCGCCAATGTTAGCCTAAATTAAATATAATATGATAAATAATACTAAGGACTAACAACATACTACTTAGGTGTTGACACCAATAACAACCAATAATTAGTGTTGACATCAATGACAACAACTGCCAACATCTTAGCCAATGCCATTCCACTAGTTTGTGCCCCATATATACCATCATGAACCTTGTGCAATGCAAGGTTGAATTTTTTTGAGTTTAAACATCATAATAGGGATCCATCATAGCCTATACAATAAAGATTATCTCAAAGATGACCCTATAATATTTCCATCATATCCAAGACTTCAACTAAGGGTTTACTTACCAAATCCCGACTGTCTTGACCCATATTAACCAACTAGGGTGTGAGTGTGTGTATTCTTAGTTAGGCTCATTAAGGGTTACCAGAAAAGCTCCTCTCCTGAGTCATACTTCCCCTCTCTTCCAAAGGTTTGAACCTATTCCTGCATTCAACTTAGCACAGTAGTTAACCATTCTCATGAAATCCACTTGCATCATAAATCATTTACATCATTAAATCATTAACACAATCATTTTTAATTCATATTCATTCATCATATTTCCCATTAGTGTAAAACATTATCATTTCTTCAAAATTAATAACATCATAATGCACATTCAGTATTTCCTTCTCCTGCTTAAACATATCAAAGTATTGATTAACATTTATCATCATATTTACTCACAAGTAAAAGTAACTCGGTAACTAAGAGACAGGGTGTAACATACTTCCCCCTTGAGAATCATCATCCTTGATGATTTAAACATATAAATAAAGTCAAATAAAGGTTTTACTTCCCATTTCCAATCTATGCAAGAAATAAGTATATTTTTGACTAATCTTTTCCTCATAGCACGATCCCTTGCAATCTTGTCCTTCCGAGACCTTGCACTGTGTAACTGTGCTAATATACAGGGAGAACTTGTGTGCTTTACACAACTTTCTTTCTATAGAACTATTCATCATAATTATATTAACTCATATGTACATCATAAGTAGAATAGTAATTGTATCCTACATGACACCTATACTATAGTGACTGGAAAACATGTTCTCATTGGCTAATACAATTATCCTTAGTGTAACCCGAATAGTAAAGGAATGTCAGTGTATTGTACACTACATCGTGGGTCCCATCTTTCCCTTTGGTCTTTACACCATCAATCAACTCAGAAGCGAGACCATCCATCACTTACACAAGCATTTACCTTATATTAATACTGTCCTTGACTTTCATCAATTTCGAGCATATTATTACTGTTTATTGCTTTAAGCTTTGTATCAACAAGTTTTCCTTGATCCTTTCGATCTACTATTCCATTTTGTTAACCTTTCTAGTCCAGGGTTAATCCTATTCCCTAGCGTATCCCAAACTTTTAAGAATTCAACCCTTCTTTTCGTATAATGTTTCAAATGGATTTAATTTCAATGATACAAGTTATCGTAAAAGTACTCCACAAATCTTCCAAGATTTGGTTTAACCCTTCTGCCTAACTAGCTAAATCAAACTAATACGTGGAGCATTTATTCAATTAAATTTTTCATAAGATGATCATGGTTTACACAAAACCTTAACATTGTACTTGCTTGTTCCCATCTGAGATAACCTTCTCAGGAACATTAGGAAATTGTTTCACACAATATGTTGTTTAAGATTGATTTCCTATAAATTGAAATTTCCAATCAATATTGGTTACCTTGGTTAGTCTATCTACCATAACATTATGTCAGTTCCATCGACATAGAAAGATCAAATTGTTCTAATGATCTACCACTTCCTCACTAGAATTAAATTATAAGAGTATACAAGTCCTACTAATGATGACATCCTGTCTTCATCCTCTTGCATACTAGACGACAACTTGCTACATACCAAGTTGCAACATCTTACTCTATCCCCTTCTGGATTATAGTGGTTTCCCATTTGTCAAATAATTTTGTCATAACTATGTGTCCTAAGTATGAAATCAATTTACCTCATTCATTATTTTAATCTCCCAAATTTTGGTACATAGGTTCCTTCTCTAATTCTGATTCATAATACTCCATCCTAACTAAGTGAAACCTCTTTCATGGACTTATGCCATATTTGGTTCTCAAAATATAATATTTAAATATTGATGGTGGAGCTAAACTCCTTCGTCTTAGGACATCCATATCTTGGATTTCTTTCATCCTTTAATCATTTCCAAAGTTGTAATCCAATTTTCAGCTCAATCTATATATTCCAAAGAGCATTTATACTAGTTCGAGTAACAATTCTTGTTACATTATGCTAGTTGATATTATCTTCCGAAAGATATCAACAATTATTACGTACCTAGTTACCAAGCATGAACATTTTTTGATGACTAAAAATCATGAGTACGTAAATCTTCCCTTTCTGATAACATAGGTGATAAACTTGCCTTCCATGATTAAGCATACTGCCTATTCTTCTCTAAGCATCAATTGATCTTCCAAAACAAATATGTATAAAATTTCATTATAAATATTTCTTTCTCATTGGTCATAAGCCTTGACCTTTCCACTTAACTTTACCACCCTTATTGTGGTTAATAATACTAGTACCTTAACCTCTTAACTTTACCACCCTTATTGTGGTTATAGAGTTCAATACTTCGGTTAAAAGTTCTCTCTTACTAGAGATACAACATTTGAACTTTATTTAAAAGGGTACTTATCTGAGTACATATACTATCCTCTCTTCCCCCCTTAGTGTTTCCAAGTCATTAGGTCAACTTAAATATGAACTCTTAACAATAATATGCTTTCTCCAAATTGAATTGATTTATCATTCCTTGGCTTTTGATAGTTGATTGACTATTACTTGCCTTTCTTACCTTCCATGGTATGCCTTGAATATACTTCTTTGTTTCCAAAATTGGATTCATCATCGCCTTCTAATCTATCAGAATCAATAAATGGATCCACCATAACGAGATCTAATGAATAAACAACAACTTATAAGCTAAGAGATGCTCTAGTAGTTCATTCCAATTCTCCCTTCCATGTATACTAATAGCCTTTTAACCATAGTAGAAGAATATCCCGTATCCGTAAAGACCCTTTTTGTTGATGTGTCAAATGAACTTGCTTGAGGATCCCTATTTCAACTGTGTCTTCACCTTTGCGAGTTGTTTCCAAATTATTCTTTCAATTTAACTACATAGTATCTTCTATTTCCAATTTCTTTTGGAACATTTAACATAACTTTACTTTCGTTTGACAAGTTGGTAACTTCAATTCACACTTCAACCAAACTATGTTCTAATTGAACCCTTTTTCCAATTTGTTTTATTTTCTTTCCCAAGCTTTTACCTTGTGATTATCTTTCAAAGTAATTTCGTCCAAGTTCTTGGTAATTCCACTTCCTCATAAATTTAGACACTCTAAGGTTGTTTGTCTTCTTTTCCATTTTTTTTTTCAATTAGAATCTCCAAATTGACCATGCTTATTTGAGTTGGTGGAATCATGTCGACTTTTATTCTTCATAGGTTGCTTCTTGACCATTCTAGTCTCTACCCTTATCTAAGGTATCAACTTTCACTCTTGACTCCAATTATCATTGTAAGATTTTAACCTTGTACCGATTCAGGTTTTTCAAGGGTTATCCTTCCTCCTAGATACCTCTCTAGTTGATTTAGATTCACAAAACGTTGACTTTCTACTTTGACTAAGTTTCTGATTTATGTTAACAGTTAGTTCTTTTCCAATAAAGCATACTCATAGATTCATAGTATCCTTACTTAATCCAAAATCCTTGACCCTTAAATCACAATTGTAGGTTGCTATCATTAAGGGGGTTTACTTCAATTCATTCTATCCCTCAGAGTCATTTAACCTATTTCGTAGGGTGAAGGTACTCATTGGTAATCCTCCATAACCTTCCTACCGAACTTGGTTGCATAATCTTCCACAATCCAAAGGTGTATCTTAATGAATTGTTGGTTTAGGAGTTTTCAACCCCTAGGATGACTCTTCCCAGTCCAAACTTAAACAAGCTTTCAAGAAACTTTTAACTTCCCTTTTGTTTCACCTATGTTCCTTTCCTCTTGCCATCTTGGTGTAAGAAATTTTCAACCTATAACTTCCAATAAGGTTTACATTTTACTTACGTAATAAGCCCATAGGTTCTAGAGTTGAACCTAGCAGCTTTGATACCACGTGTAACATGCCCATTGATCTACCCAATAATCACTGGTACATTTTGACCCATTTTTCGACGATCGATGCTGGGCCAGAATTTCAACGTTTCAAATGCTGTCGAAATCCCAACGAAATAATTGCAACGAATGGCCATCGAAATTTCGACGAACGATCGTCGAAAAATGGGTCAAAATGTACCAGTGAATTTTTTTCTACGTTTTTAACCACAAGTGAATAAACCATGATGCCATCTCATAGCAATTAAATTTTTCTTTTCAAAAACAAAGATAACATGCATATTTGAAATAAACACTATTCCAAAATTTTCCATTGCATTACATTGTAATATCATAATCTTTCCAAAGTATTGATTTCATGTATTAAATAATTCCAAGTTAACTTTTCATGTTTACAATCTTCCATATAAATGGATACAGGAATACATACATAGCTCCTCCAAGCTTAATTGGCAATAGAAATACATATGGTTTAGGTATTCCCCCTTCAAATCTTGGCCGCCAACTGATGAGGAGAAACATCACTCAAGTGCTTTTCTGCCAACCATAGACTCATTGCAGTCCTTGCACATCTACCTAACTGGTAAGATGGCCCTCCCTTCGACAAAGAGATTGGTTTGGTAACCTCATAATTTTCTTGGATTTTTTTGAGCATTGAGAAGTGTCCTACATAACTAAAACTTTCCCATATAGTGGCTAAAACCTACGTGTATGACAATCTCAGACTAGCATGCATAACTGGACCACCGTGAACTGATAGTGTAGACAGTGGCTACCTACACTACTTTGGCCAAAGATTCATCACCCAGTTATTTCGAGTGAGAGTCATCTTGTTCACCACAATAATTGCTTGATTTATATTAACCACACATATTCTATGCATAGGCTATCCTCTTCATTGGATTATCTAACCCCAAGAATACCAGGTATATTCTTTTCACTTTACTAAGACATTTCAACTAAAGTAATTCAAACTAATTCATAATCCAACTTCACAAACCCCTTCATAATTCAAAATATAACTATATAGGCTTTAACTTAACATAGGATATCCCCTTCACTGGATTAGACAAACCCCAGGAATAACCTAATCAACCATACAGTATTCATAATGTCACAACATCAAATGACTCTATTTCAAAAAGTATAATCTCAATAATAAATGTCTCTATTCAGGAGTATATAAACAAATCCCATCAAAAGTAT
The DNA here is from genome assembly GCA_007258455.2 of Sequoia sempervirens. Lineage (NCBI taxonomy): Eukaryota > Viridiplantae > Streptophyta > Pinopsida > Cupressales > Cupressaceae > Sequoia > Sequoia sempervirens. The sequence continues at coordinate 43,991 of VDFB02272375.1, forward strand.
AATCTCTTCAATAAATGACTTCCATCAAAAGTATAAACTTCAACAATAAATAACTTTAATCAAAGATATAAACAACAATCACATGGTCAATCCATTCATATAGGTTAGTCCCAACCTATTTGCCTCTATCAAAGATCAAATAAACAACCCAACCTGATAGGTTATTCTAAACCTAGGGTTTCACTCAAAAGTATATTAACAATCAAGTGACCAATCAAGTATAGTTTAACAATATGGTTTGCATGACATCACTTCCTATCAATGATGATATGTCTAGTATAGACAATATACTTATAGTGTTGACAACTACATATAATATCAATACTTCACATTCTTACAAATTCCCATATATAGGGTACATACACATCTATATAAATATAAACCAATATGAAAGGTTTCTTCAACATGATAAACAACCAAGAACATGCAAGCATGTACAAACATCACAACATATTCAAAAAGCATTATTTTCCAACGTAGTAACAATCTAATTAACCTTTTAAACATAAACGACAAATGCATAGAAACTAGCATGCCTGAATAATGCTCCAATTGATTTAACTCCTTTCCTAGCTCTATTCCTCAAGCTCGCTTGATATCTCCTTCAAGATCAACTTGATTTACCTCTTCTAAATTCTTACTAACTCTCACAATAATCATAAATACAAAATAGCAAAACAACTTTCAACACATAAGCTCTCAACTCTCTAACTCAAAAATCACAGCAAAATAACATCCAGATAATCAAAATGATAGGTGTAGCAATTGGTAGAATGAGCACCTCTATTTATACTAATTTGTGAGCAGCTGAAGACTACAAGCAAGTTAATATTCTTGCCACTTCTCACACTCAAAGGATTGACTCAACTAACATAATTCAAGGTGGAAGATTTAAGATGATGACTAAATGCATATGCTCAGCCAGTCGTTATATCCATGAAAGCAGAGTGTTTTACTCAAAAAAGAAAGGTTAATGTTACCAGAAGCTGACTCTTCCTAGCCAGCTTCTCACTTGACTATTTCTCACATTCTACTTGGCCTCCTACATTGGAGACAAAACAAAGAGTAGACTTCTAAATGGATTGCAAGTTCATAGTTTGACGCCACCAAAATATCACACAACCCTATTTACATGCTTGTTGTTTTGGAAAGACCAGGTCAAAGTTATTTACACGTTTGATATCCACTTTTCCTTCACAGATTGACTAAGTCTATTCATTTGCTTATGCGCAGGTTTACACTATGCTTTGTATTTAAACTTACTATGAATTTTGATCCGAATATCTCTCCCAATTTTACATCACCACCTATATCTTGCAAATATATGTGCCGATTCATTCACATCCTATGCGCTTGTTTTTATGCTATTAGCTATGCTTCAACAATATGATTTACTTTTGAATTCAACATACTATGCACCATATATAATATATGGCTCCTTTTTGCTTTATGCGCATTATATACCATTTGCACCCAGGTTTCATTGCTGGCTTTTAAAATAAGCCATACCCATTCTTTTATGGCCGTGCTATATATGTGCTCTCATTTACTTTGCAAACATATATTCATTACTTTATATATATATATATATATATATATATTCATATTATAATGTTTATCATTATATATATATACAAGTCACTTTTGATATTAAATATATATGAACATATTAAACGATAATTATATATACATTTATTAATATGTACGTATATACACATACATATATATTAATATATATTATTTGCACATCTCAATATCTTAATATCGACACATAAACATATGTTTACATATTCATTGATTTGATGTATATACACGAAGTATACATATATATTCTTTATATCCATCAATATTCTCTTGCATATGATTTATTTGTACATGGATGAGCATAAGTATTTCCACTTACGTATATGCATGCATGTATAAGCTCACATGCATAAGTTATCATTATATATACATATATACATCCCATGTAGATACATTCATCAATTAATATATAAACACAAATATACGAAGTAGAATTCAAACCTAATATAGAGATCAATATATGTGATTCAAAGTAACAATCACATAATCAAAACCAAAACCAATCAAAGACAACCCTACAATCTTTCCATTATATCCAAGACTTCAACTAAGGGTTTACTTACCAAATCCCGACTGTCTTGACCCATCTTAACCAACTAGGGTGTGATTGTGTGTATGCTCAATTAGGCTCATTAAGGGTTACCAAACCAAGCTCCTCTCTTGAGTCATACTTCCCCTCTCTTCTAGAGGTTCGAACTTGTTCCTACATTCAACTTAGCATAGTAGTTAGCCATTCTCATGAAATCCGCTTGCATCATAAATCATTTACATCATTAAAGCATTAACACAATCATTTCCAATTCATATTCATTCATCATATTTCCCATCATTATAAAACATTATCATTTCTTCAAAAGTAATAACATCATAATGCACATTGAATATTTCCTTCTCCTACTTAAACATATCAAAGTCCTGATTAACATTTATCATCATATTTACTCACAGGTAAAAGTAACTCGGTAACTAAGAGATAGGGTGTAACAAATGGAAGGGCCAAGCACATTGACCAAGGCACTAACTAACTGACTTCCCAACCCATGCGTACATGGAAGAAGCTTCTGACCATCTGCAAAAGATGGTTAAATATTGGCATGGTATACACAAGAATTCATACCAAAACTTTCAACCAGAACATCTTATACTGTAAGCACCAAATACATTGCATTGTCCTTATCAGGCAGAGGAAGAGCACCAGACTGAACAAAGCCCTCAGCCAAATAAACTAAATCAAACCTCTTCAACAAATTCCCCAGGGAATATGTTTCATCCATTTTCTACTTTTCAAGCCTAGTAATACTCACAACAACCTGATTAGTGGCAACAATTTGATGCTTTTAGTCATCTTGAACCAAGAAGAAATAGATGATGTCTTAGCCTTCCCATGCAAATGTGCTCCCAGGGATTGTGGGTAGTCCACCACAATGGACCATTGAACATGGGTAAACTTCCCATACTAGATCACATGCACATTAATGGGGGTCATGGAGAGCAAAGGACCATTGTTGACCTTGCATTCTATTCAGGCCTGTTCTTCAAAACATAAGACTAGACAATTATCTCCAAATCATAACCTACAACAAAGTGATAGTTATTTCATATGTGAACAAGAGACCAAAAAATATTTTCCAACTTTGTAATATAAGCATATTATATATTTATCATCAAAGACAACATATGATTCAATGAACACATCAGTGCCTACAGAGTAGTAGAGAGAATATTATAAGGCACCCTATTATTTACTACCCACAAAATGATATATAATGATAAATTAGGCACTCCAACTCAGTTGATTCTTACAAGCTTCCATAATAGGACTCCATTGGAAAGCTAGGTGCACAACCTCAAACCCTAAACTTGAGGATAATGGATGTGGGAGTGGGAGTGGGTGTGGGGAGAGAGGCTTCAACGCAAGAGAGCTCTAGTTGTGGCAAAACTTTTTTCCCTTGCAACCCCGATTACAGATCTGTCTTGCCCAAACGTAAACCTACTTCTTGTTTGGCTCAGCTTTGCTCCCATTCAACCTTAAGCCTTTTCAAATTTGACTCCAGGAAAAGACAAGGAAAATCCCAAAAAGATATAGACAAAATTACTCTAGGATGAAATAAAATGCAACAAAAAATGATTTGGTCGAGTATAGATTTGAAAATTACAAAAGCACTCACCATGGCAAGTGAATTAGCAACTGCTTCAATTTGTTCACATTTAATGAAAAGTACATCTAAATATCACTGACATCAAAGTAAGTGGGCATTTATGACACCACATTCATAAGCAAATTTGATATGATTTTACAGTTGTAAGATGTGTTGGAGGATTTGATTTGATGACCGACTTGGAAATCATATTTGATTTCATCTGATATAAATGCATTTACTGCAAATATTTACCAAGATTGCTTTGCATGTATTCGACATTATACACGCTAACAAAAGTAATCTGCAACAAACCTGAAAATTATTTTCTAGCAGTTGTGAATAGGTTTAACCGTGTGAGACAATTATGCTAGCATTTGTGGACTAAGAAGTCCACAATAGAAGCCTATTGGCTAATTAAAAGGGTGAGTTGATGCATATGATAAAGCATTCAATCATCCCTATTATCCAACACAACATATAAGAGGGTCTCCCAAGGTCAACACAAGCTATAGAGGAGGAGTCACAACACTTAAAAAAGGTAGTCATACACTTTATGGAGGTGCCATATCATGCTTGAGGGAGTTGTACCACTACATGTGGTGTCATACAACTATCATATATGGAGTTTAAAATGCTAGGAAGTTGCCGATTGGTCCAAGTCAACAATATTATGACTATTATTACTTAATTTTTGTATCAAACTGATTGAATGTACCTCTAGATACATATACAAATCTACTACAACAATTTTACATATTTAATAAATGATAACTAGTGTACATTTATCTATTTAGTAAAAGAAAATTTGTTAATAATATTTGAAATCATGAAAATAAATTTATGTGATGACTATTTATGAAATTATGTCCAAATAATATAGGATGCAAAATGTTTGACAAAATGTCCTCATTATAAAAATTGTGATAATTGCAAGTTTTGGTTAAAAATTCTCAGGTAGAATATTACACAAAACAATAAATGTTATATTAAATACAAAAAATAAAGGAATATAAATGTGACACTTAGCTATATTTTTGAGATAAGAAAATGACGTTAATGATACATGAAATTGAGGACACAATTACAATTTGAGGAATTGGTTTGACAAATGTCTCCAACTTTGCAAATTGATAGTGTTTCACCTAGTTCATATCCACACCTATGGACATGATCTCCATGCTTGTGGAATTGAGTTGGTGGGAAACCTTGAACCTGCACTTGTATGAATCAATTAGCATAAATCCGATTGATGGAATTAGCTAATCTCAATATTTTAGTGTGTGAATATCAATAAAGAATTAATATCTAGAAACATTTTTGGGCAAGCTATTGAACTACAAAGGTCAAGTTCTCCTTAGTCAAAATCCTTAGGAAGACTGAATCAACAACTTTGAAATAATGATTAAGGACAACACGAAAGAGTGCAATGGATCTAAGATGATGTACACTAATGTGGTTCTTTAATAATATTGATATGATACTCTCATAAATGCTCTTGGATGATTCCTAAGTTTTCTTGGATAACTCTCAAATAATTTTCAAAATGAATGATTGAACACCTTTAAATACAACAAACTTACAGGGCAATCAACAAAAATGTGCACTAGATCAACTCATAATGTTTAATAGAAAGAAGTTGATAAGATTTATTTTAAATTTGAATTTTAGAAGTTCAGAGTTGAAATTCATGACCATAGAAATGAGGGGGGCCAAGTTTGCACCTATAGACTTGATCAAAGGGACACATGAATAATTTACTAATTATAATATTGTTACTAGC
>VDFB02272376.1:0-38522 GCA_007258455.2 Sequoia sempervirens
TATATACACGAAGTATACATATATATTCTTTATATCCATCAATATTCTCTTGCATATGATTTATTTGTACATGGATGAGCATAAGTATTTCCACTTACGTATATGCATGCATGTATAAGCTCACATGCATAAGTTATCATTATATATACATATATACATCCCATGTATATACATTCATCAATTAATATATAAACACAAATATACGAAGTAGAATTCAAACCTAATATAGAGATCAATATATGTGATTCAAAGTAACAATCACATAATCAAAACCAAAACCAATCAAAGACAACCCTACAATCTTTCCATTATATCCAAGACTTCAACTAAGGGTTTACTTACCAAATCCCGACTGTCTTGACCCATCTTAACCAACTAGGGTGTGATTGTGTGTATGCTCAATTAGGCTCATTAAGGGTTACCAAACCAAGCTCCTCTCTTGATTCTCATGAAATCCGCTTGCATCATAAATCATTTACATCATTAAAGCATTAACACAATCATTTCCAATTCATATTCATTCATCATATTTCCCATCATTATAAAACATTATCATTTCTTCAAAAGTAATAACATCATAATGCACATTGAATATTTCCTTCTCCTACTTAAACATATCAAAGCCCTGATTAACATTTATCATCATATTTACTCACAGGTAAAAGTAACTCGGTAACTAAGAGATAGGGTGTAACAAATGGAAGGGCCAAGCACATTGACCAAGGCACTAACTAACTGACTTCCCAACCCATGCGTACATGGAAGAAGCTTCTGACCATCTGCAAAAGATGGTTAAATATTGGCATGGTATACACAAGAATTCATACCAAAACTTTCAACCAGAACATCTTATACTGTAAGCACCAAATACATTGCATTGTCCTTATCAGGCAGAGGAAGAGCACCAGACTGAACAAAGCCCTCAGCCAAATAAACTAAATCAAACCTCTTCAACAAATTCCCCAGGGAATATGTTTCATCCATTTTCTACTTTTCAAGCCTAGTAATACTCACAACAACCTGATTAGTGGCAACAATTTGATGCTTTTAGTCATCTTGAACCAAGAAGAAATAGATGATGTCTTAGCCTTCCCATGCAAATGTGCTCCCAGGGATTGTGGGTAGTCCACCACAATGGACCATTGAACATGGGTAAACTTCCCATACTAGATCACATGCACATTAATGGGGGTCATGGAGAGCAAAGGACCATTGTTGACCTTGCATTCTATTCAGGCCTGTTCTTCAAAACATAAGACTAGACAATTATCTCCAAATCATAACCTACAACAAAGTGATAGTTATTTCATATGTGAACAAGAGACCAAAAAATATTTTCCAACTTTGTAATATAAGCATATTATATATTTATCATCAAAGACAACATATGATTCAATGAACACATCAGTGCCTACAGAGTAGTAGAGAGAATATTATAAGGCACCCTATTATTTACTACCCACAAAATGATATATAATGATAAATTAGGCACTCCAACTCAGTTGATTCTTACAAGCTTCCATAATAGGACTCCATTGGAAAGCTAGGTGCACAACCTCAAACCCTAAACTTGAGGATAATGGATGTGGGAGTGGGAGTGGGTGTGGGGAGAGAGGCTTCAACGCAAGAGAGCTCTAGTTGTGGCAAAACTTTTTTCCCTTGCAACCCCGATTACAGATCTGTCTTGCCCAAACGTAAACCTACTTCTTGTTTGGCTCAGCTTTGCTCCCATTCAACCTTAAGCCTTTTCAAATTTGACTCCAGGAAAAGACAAGGAAAATCCCAAAAAGATATAGACAAAATTACTCTAGGATGAAATAAAATGCAACAAAAAATGATTTGGTCGAGTATAGATTTGAAAATTACAAAAGCACTCACCATGGCAAAGTGAATTAGCCCCAACTAAAAATTTGTTCACATTTAATGAAAAGTACATCTAAATATCACGACATAAAGTAAGTGGGCATTTTACACCACATTCATAAGCAAATTTGATATGATTTTACAATTGTAAGATGTGTTGGAGGATTTGATTTGATGAGTGACTTGGAAATCATATTTGATTTCATCCGATATAAATGCATTTACTACAAATATTTACCAAGATTGCTTTGCATGTATTCACATTATACAGCTAACAAAAGTAATGCAACAAACCTAAAATTATTTTCTGGCAGTTGTGAATAGGTTTAATCATGTGAGACAACTATGCTAGCATTTGTGGACTAAGAAGTCCACAATAGAAGCCTATTGGCTAATTAAAAGGGTGAGTTGATGCATATGATAAAGCATTCAATCATCCCTATTATCCAACACAACATATAAGAGGGTCTCCCAAGGTCAACACAACCTATGAGGAGAGTCACAACACTTAAAAAGGTTGTCATACACTTTATGGAGGTGCCATATCATGCTTGAGGGAGTTGTACCACTACATGTGGTGTCATACAACTATCATATATGGAGTTTAAAATGCTAGGAAGTTGCTGATTGGTCTAGGTCAACAATATTATGACTATTATTACTTAATTTTGTATCAAACTGATTGAATGTACCTCTAGATACATATACAAATCTACTACAACAATTTTACATATTTAATAAATGATAACTAGTGTACATTTATCTATTTAGTAAAATAAAATTTGTTAATAATATTTGAAATCATGAAAATAAATTTATGTGACTATTTATGAAATTATGTCCAAATAATATAGGATGCAAAATGTTTGACAAAATGTCCTCATTATAAAATTGTGATAATTGCAAGTTTTGGTTAAAATTCTCGTAGAATATTACACAAAACAATAAATGTTATATTAAATACAAAAATTAAAGGAATATAAATGTGACACTTAGCTATATTTTTGAGATAAGAAAATGGCGTTAATGATACATGAAATTGAGGACACAATTACAATTTGAGGAATTGGTTTGGCAAGTGTCTCCAACTTTGCAAATTGATAGTGTTTCGCCTAGTTCATATCCACACCTATGGACATGATCTCCATGCTTGTGGAATTGAGTTGGTGGGAAACCTTGAACCTGCACTTGTATGAATCAATTAGCATAAATCCGATTGATGGAATTAGCTAATCTCAATATTTTAGTGTGTGAATATCAATAAAGAATTAATATCTAGAAACATTTTTGGGCAAGCTATTGAACTATGAAGGTAAGTTCTCCTTAGTGAAAATCCTTAGGAGAGTTGAATCAACAACTTTGAAATAATGATTAAGGACAAAGCGAGAAAAGTGCAATGGATCTAAGATGATGTACACTAATGTGGTTCTTTAATAATATTGATATGATACTCTCATAAATGCTCTTGGATGATTCTAAGTTTTCTTGGATAACTCTCAAATAATTTTCAAAATGAATGATTGAACACCTTTAAATACAACAAACTAACATGCCAATCAACAAAATGTGCACTAGATCAACTCATAATGTTTAATTGAAAGAAGTCGATAAGATTTATTTTAAATTTGAATTTTAGAGAAGTTCAAAGTTGAGAGATTCATGATCATAGAAATGAGTGGGCCAAGTTTGCACCTATAGACTTGATCAAAGGGACACATGAATAATTTACTAATTATAATATTGTTTACTAGCCAAACTCATACATATACCACTTATAAACTAATCATTCATTTAATACATATAAATCAAAATATGCCCAAAAAGTAAAAGTTAAGGGCAGGGGACATGCAGTTTTCACTATCAACAAATAGAACAGAAACCCTAATCACACATTATACGTCGAACCTGTGAGAGGCGCGGAATACTGAGGTAAGTCCGAGGGTTTCTGCAAAATAATGGGTTCGAAAATTTATCATCGATCTTGGTATTTCAGCGAGTTTAGAAAATTTCCCCTCTATTGGGTTGTGATTTTGAAGCATTGATAATTCAGCTGTTGCTGTCACTATTCGAAGAACCATGGCGATGGGTATGATGAAAACCGATGAAGGCTAGTCTCGAGGAGTCTCAGGAGCAGCACACACCGCATTAGGATCACTCTTTCGTCTAAGAATGTCAAGAATCTCGAGAAAGGTATTTATATCTTGTCTCGTTCATCACATACTTATTTTAATTAGAAAGAAAAAAAAGTTCTTTTCAATTGCATTGCCAGGAGTTCAAATCTTGCAAGTGGTAGATTGTGTTATAAGGTGTTTAATGGCACCTGATGAAGATTAAAGCATTGGATCTTAGTCTTTGTGGTTTATTTTGCAGTATGTGGTGACCTTGTGAGGGCGCCAAGGACAAGAAGATTGAAGGTCAAAGGGGCCTGTCAGGATGCCCACAAAAGTGCTTCACATCACCACTAGGAAGTCTCCCTGTGGAGAAGGTACTGGATTTTAGAGCTGTTCCTTTTTATAGCTAGCTAAACCGGCCAATCAAGTCGAGCATCACCTTAATTTCAAGAATTAATTTCGAGCCAGCTTCTATGCCTCATACACCAAACTATATTACGTTCTTAACACATATTACTTTAATGTAGAGGGCATGCTTGTTGAGTTCTGAATCTGGAACATCTTTTTGATAAATACCGCATTTTATCCCGTCGTACAGCTAAACCACAATCTTTTCTTTTTTAGTTAGAGCAATGTTAATGTTTTATGAAATAAGGTTTGGTAATCCGCAATTAGGGGTGTGATGATAGATACTGATACATCATTTTGAGGCTGGAATTAGCATGTAGGACAGATCAAAGAATCATTGAAAGCCAACACCCAGGACACATCCATGGAGTTGCACTGGCACATAACAGAGGCCACTTGACAGAGGGTGCACTAGCACAGAGGCCATATAACATAGAGAGCTGCCTTCTGACCATCAGAGACAAATTAACGTAGGGGTGCACTAGGACAGAGCAACTTAACATAGAGGTACACCTTCATGAGTGCCCATTTTTATCAAATCAGTTAGACAAATATCACAGTTGGATTTTTGTAAGGTTATGAACAATGTATATAAAATTGGATGTCCTTTGACTGCATTTGTTTAAGGTTATGGACAATGGTCAGTATTTTGTGGGGCAGGATTTGGGGATTGGAAGCTGGGGTATGGTAGATTGTGCTACGTGATATATTTTTTGAAAGCGAACATGTTAAATGATATTAACATAAACTTCATGGGATATGGGACCGGATATGTGTTTAATAAATACATAGTTTGTATGGTGGCTAAATATAGGTGTACTGACTCTTGATTCTTTGGATGAGCTATTGTTTGCAGCTTTTCTCATATGAATGTGCAGATTAGCTTTCAAATTTTCAATTTTGCAGGAAATATGCAAGGTTCTGGATTCTGTTGTTGACTTCTTTTCTTCAGGGCCTTAGGGGTCTGATGGTTCTGAGTCATGAATTCAGACACCTAAACGTTCAGATTTGGTTTGAGCAGTAGGTGCCTCTAGCATTTTTTAATTATAAGCTGACTGCTGATATGGTTTAGAGCACAGAAAATTATGTTAAGAAGGATATCAAAGTAAATCTCATGGTTGTTTTAACTCTGACATAGTTTGGATCTGGAGTAGCTGCAATACTGGTGTTTTGAGTTGGGCAGGCAAGGGTGGGTGATGATTATCGAGGGTATTATATAAGTATAAGTAACAATATCCATTACCCAGGGAACCAATCAAACTTAATTTTTATGCAGCAATTCGAAACCTGTAGTTCTGCTGCAAACTGGATCGAGACCTTATTTTAATATTTTAGGCCAAGAAGCATAATATAGTAAAGAATCAGCCTCCTTTTTTGCATAGAAGGAAGATTCGATAATTCTTTAGATATCTACATTCTGCTTTTTTATTAACTACATAAATCTTATAGATACAAGACCACCACGAATCATAGAACGGGTCATAGAATTTAAGTGCCTTTTATTAGAAAAGTAGATCATGAACTTTTCCGTAAGTTCTTGAAAAGGCCACTGATAATGTTGTAGGTTATGATGCACATATTAGTCCGTGGACAGAATTTTTCACTGCTAGATAGCGTGGGGACTATTTAAAAATTAAGTCTCTTGGATTTGTCATTTTTTGTTGGGCAATAAGTTACAAATCTACATTCCATGAACACGTATATGAAGTGTTTTGGTTATAATTGACACTGACTATATGTATGGTTTAGAAGAGAATACTTACCAGAGGAAAGAGACCTTTGGATGAACTTTCTCATGTGCTACCAAGCATTTGTCATCATCTTCTTTCAATTCCTCCCATGTATGATGCTAGTAAGGACTGCAAGGAAGGCTTATGTCATACCTTTTAATTAAGTCGTACTGGAGACTGAGCACACTTTTGGCCAGTTTACATGTTATTTACTTTCAGGACTTGCTTTTTCAATTCTTTCTTAATTTTCTATAAGAAACATGACACTCGATGAATTCTCCAGTTTACATGACACTGTACTGGAGTCTGAGCACACTTTGGCCAGTTTACATGTTATTTACTTTCAGGACTTGCTTTTTCAATTCTTTCTTAATTTTCTATAAGAAACATGACACTTCGAATTCTCCACATCTAAGTGATTCATAGAAGTTTTGACATTCCATCAATTCTTTTCTCTTCCTATTTGTGTTGATGAATTCATGAAGTTGACTCAACAATGCCATTTTAATTACTTAAGGGATTGCTGGTGTTGTTTAGATGGTTTGAGGTGTTATTATCTATTAGACATTTTTTTGGAGCTTATATAGCATTGGAAGTTCAAAACCCTTGTTCATCATTATTAGGTTTTATTTTATTATTTTCTTGCATAATGTTCAATATGCTATTGTAATTTTACTGTAACTGTTCATTTGCTTATAGCATTTGTGTTGATGAATTCATGAAAGTTGACTCAACAATGCCATTTTTAATTACTTACAGGGGATTGCTGGTGTTGTTTAGATGGTTTGAGGTGTTATTATCTATTAGACATTTTTTTTTGGAGCTTATATAGCATTGGAAGTTCAAAACCCTTGTTCATCATTATTAGGTTTTTTATTTTATTATTTTCTTGCATAATGTTCAATATGCTATTGTAATTTTACTGTAACTGTTCATTTGCTTATAGCATTTGTGTTGATGAATTCATGAAAGTTGACTCAACAATGCCATTTTTAATTACTTACAGGGGATTGCTGGTGTTGTTTAGATGGTTTGAGGTGTTATTATCTATTAGACATTTTTTTTTGGAGCTTATATAGCATTGGAAGTTCAAAACCCTTGTTCATCATTATTAGGTTTTTTATTTTATTATTTTCTTGCATAATGTTCAATATGCTATTGTAATTTTACTGTAACTGTTCATTTGCTTATAGCATTTTTTGCTGTTGTTTATTATTGTCAAGGTTAACTCTGTTTATTTTATATTGATTTTGTGTTAAATGATTTGTTTTCAGGGACCAATACATGGGATCGATTTGAACTGCGTGTTCACAAGAGAATAATAGACCTTGTTAGCTCGTCTGAAGTTGTGAAGCAGATAACTTCAATTACCATTGAACCTGGAGTTGAGGTTGAAGTTACAATTGCAGACGGTTAAGCCACAAAATTATTCTCTGCTTCCCACTATCTTGGAAGTGGTGAATTATTTTACATTAGTATTGAGAGATTCAAAATGCAAAATTGGTCACTAAATTTTGACAGTTAGTTTTTTCTTGTAACAATGATTATATATTGTGTTGATGGTATTCTTAATTCCTGTTTATCTGTCATGAAAATAGTAGCTGCTCGGCATTTTTGTGTCTGTGCTAAAAGCTTTCTTATGCACGATTAATGGTATTTTAGTTATTTCATTTCATACCCTTTATGATTCTTAATATTTACAGGTAAGCATTCTCTTTTGGGTTTAACACTGTTAATTCAATACGATGTGCAAGAAATGTTATACTGTCACCTTTAAGCTTTGACTACGGTCAATGGTAATGAGGTTAGTAAAAACAATGTGATCATATTAATTTTCTAGTTTGTAAGCCTTTTAGAGTTTTACCATGTGAGCAAAAGAAAATTCCATCTGTAAATGTTTTCACTTTTCTTTCTTCTTTTACTTGTATGGGTTCTGGAATTTCAAAATGAACTGTCTTGAGATGATTCTTGCAATTTGTATATCTTTTCCAGTGCAGTTAGGGCGAAGTCTTACTCTTTGCGGAGATTGACTGCAACTAACCAACTGTTCACTCCAAAAATCAATACCTTTTTTTTGTGGAACACCTTGCAACTCAAAATAATGGATCATTAGCATCTAGTAGGAATAATATATATATAGAAGGAAACTGCAAGGATATACTTTTTTGCCTGAAAGCTTATCCTTGGCATTTTCTGTGTAGAGGGTACACATTAGGTGTTTGGATGAAAAATAAAATGCATGTTACTGTAATAGATACATGGCACATGGTTACTTACCGTAAATGTTTACAATTGCAATCTATCTAGTGGTAGCGATTTAATGAAATCTAGAGTGTTTGCATGGGTAAGAGCACATATAGACGATATTACAAGTTACTAAAATGATCTTCATTTTGTTTCAAACAATCACTCATTGCTTAGTGTGGGAGGGAATTATGTACATATTTGGCAGCATTTTGCAGTAATGTCATAAAGCATGTAACAATAATGTTTAAGCTACAGGGCCATAGTATTAGTTGTGTAGCCCAATGCACACAAGTTTTTAACACATGTCACGGAGCAATTTCAAATCCTGAAAGAGTGAAGTACAATGCGATGTACAAGCCACAGGGCTGTAGTATTAGTTGCCTAACCCAGAGTTGGAAGTTTTATCACGGCATAATAAAGCAAGTACAAATTCTGAAAGCATGTGCTATACTACAACAGGAATTGTGTGCTATACTGCAATTAGTAATGTTGCGAGAGCTTTAAGGTGGAAGTCTCTTGACCTTTTGGTCATAACAAAGAATGCAATTTGTATGTTACACCAACACGCCTAACAGCCACCTGCAACTATTTTGTTAGCCTTTGCATTGGAGCATTGTGTTTTCGTTTGAATTAGATGTCCCTTGGGTTAGGCTGCTCTGCTGGATACAAGCCGTTTCCCTTTATCCAAGAAGCAACAGCTAAACCCATCAGAATGCCAAAAATTGTTTGTAGTACACAATCGATGTATGTAACCTTATAATCATTCGTGTTAAACCCCTTTTTATTAGTTTCATTTATACAATAAAAGGTTTTATTTCCTTCAATTTATGTTTGAATGCAGTGAATGTTTTAAACCAATGACATAAACAGTTTGTAGAAGCACATTATTTATTGTTAGCAACTCTCTGACATGGAGCCTTGGATCCCCTAGATCGATTTTCAAATTATGATATTTTCAATTCCTGATGCCATTGTTAATTTCCACCGTGTTCTTTTGGTGTCAGGTAAGTCGATTGTTTCTGCCTAAAACTCCTCTTTTTGTTCATAACAGCTCTCAATCTTTGAAGTTAAGGAAACTTTTCTTGCCTCTGAAAAGCTTGAGCGTGTGCTTGAAACCCTTGTCATGGACTCTGATAAACAAGAAAATATATTTATTTTCCATTTAGAAGATAACTTGAAATTAGAGTTGTTCAAAGAAAATAGGAAAAAAACCCTTCGGCTTGGGGGTATTAAACAAAGAATAAAGAACATGGGAGGCAAGAGACACTCAAAGTAAATTTGAAGATTGACTATGTTAAGGCCAAACATCTGGGAGAATTCTTGTTGGCTTCAGGTCTTTTCAAGCGATTGGATTCACCATTTTCTCAAATATCCCAATCATAATTATTTCTTGGAACGTGAGAGGGCTTAGTAGTAGATTCAAACAAAATATTGTTAGAAGAATAATTAAAGATTTTAACCTTTTTATGTTGTTAATTTCAGAAAGTGAGCTTCTCAAAGAAGCGCTTGAAAATTTTAGCTGGTAGATATTAGAAAAGTATTGTTATTTTTGCCCAGAAAAGTATTGTTATTTTTGCCCATGGTCTATTATATGATCTTATATGTGTTTGGGATTTTATATTTACTTTTTTGAAAAAATTCTTCCATGATATTTCTTATGTCATTATGTCCTTTTAATGATCTTGTTCTAATTCCATACCATGTCCTAGAATAATTTTTACAAAGTCCTCATTTATCTCTATATCCAATTTGTTCCCTTGACCCTTTAGGTCCAATGCTTGCTTCGAATCTTTGTCCAATCCTCTAGGTTTTGTTCTATAGGATTGCCATATCTCCGAAGGGCAAAGTTAAATTTGTCTAGATAATCTTCTAGGATTTCATCTTCTTTTTGTTTGGTTCTAAATAGTTCTTCCTTATGATCACTTATGCTACAATAATCCTGGTACTTAGAAATGTAGTTTCTATTTGTTCTCATGTACGAATAGAATTTGGTTTCAACCCTGGGAACCATCTCATGGTGGAATCCTTTAGTGAGGAAGGGAACACTTTCAACTTCTAGTTATTTGAACCATAGTTGTATGTTTGGTAGAGTACCTTAAACTCAAATAGAAAATTGACTTGGATCTTGAGAAAGAATTCCCCTAAAGGTAGGAAGCATTGAAGGATAAATATTCTTCATTTGAGCATTTTTATCAAGATTAATGACTATGGGGTAGGAAAATGTTCTCCCTATAGTTCTATTTAGATGGTCACTATTGCTATGATTTTCAATGGTAATTGGGTTAGGTTGGCTTACTTGACGAGTTGAACCTTCAAGGCTTTTAGCTTGAGTTTTCTTTGGCAACCATTGTAAATTAGTGGTTCATTAGTTGATAGGCTATATTATGTGGGGCGTTTCGATCGGAAACAAGTCGCACTTGATGAGTTGAACCTTCTAGGCTTTTAGCTTGAGTTTTCTTTGGCAACCATTGTAAATTAGTGGTTCATTAGTTGATAGGCTATATTAATTGGTTTAGGTTGGCTCACTTGATGAGTTGAACCTTATAGGCTTTTAGCCTGAGTTTTCTGTGGCAACCATTGTAAATTAGTGGTTCATTAGTTGATAGGCTATATTATGTGGGACGTTTCAATCAGAAACAACTCTCACATCGTTATACAACTTTTTTGTTGTTAAATTGTGAAGTAGGTGGTTTAGTCATTGATTTTTTCTCGAGACAATTGCTATTTAATACCAAAATCTTCCAACAAACTAGTGAATACCAAACACAATTTAGAATATTTGTTAATCAATTATTTGTGAACATTAGAGCATTAATTCATCTTATGTTATTTATCTAGCTTACAAATTCTTTAGAAAACTGAAGAAAAGTGTGCTCTTGTGATAGTTTGAAGACTTTGCTAATCATAATGTCTTTAAGTTCTTGGAAAAGTATTCTTCAACTCACCTTGTCTTCAATGATGGTATTCAGGTATGTCAAGTTCATTGTGTTCTAATTGTCAAAATGCTAGAATGATTTGCATTTTTTTTTATCTCAAGTTTGTACTATGATGATTACAAAAACTTTGTGTCAAGTGAATATGACTCTTGGGATGTGTTTCTATGATTGAAACATATTTCAAAATGGGAGATGGGTTTGGCTATGCCTAGATGATGACCAAGACATTTTTGGCTCTCTCTAGATATCTCATTGGAATGCCTCTTTACTTTCAAGAGACATATGCTCATAAGACATCTAGGTACACTCAAAAGAAAACTAAACAAAACAACCAAATTGTCTACCCAAGCTTTAAAAACGTCACATGCTCCACCAATAACCTTTTAGAAGCATAAAAGAGTGCATATTCTTCTAAAAAAAGGAAAAATGAAGATTTCCAGGGAGAATTTGTAGGGATTTTGGGAATAATTTTATTTTCTTATTTTATTTTTCAAATGGTGTACCCATCCCTATACCTTTACTCATACCCAAGTGTCCTAGAGATTATTCTTTTCATCTTACCTGTAGTTTGAATACCTCTAGAACATTGAATTGCAACGATGTAAATATTTTGTAGTATCAAGATTTGATAACAATGTTACATACAACATAGCAAGTTAGCTTTTGTGACCTAATTAACTTGTCTAAATGCAACAATGTGTGGCATTTTGTTAGCATTGTCACATCATTAAAACAAATGAGTGGGATGTTCACCGAGCATTTTCTTGGACCTAGAGAGGTAAGGAAAAGACATGATAGTTAATGATTCTCATGTAATACTATAAGTAACTTGAAAAATTTCAAAATATTTATGGCAATTGATGAACCTATAGACCTTGTTTTGGGGCAGTGAAAGGTTGATTGTCTGTCATAAACTTTAAAATGAAAAGATGCTATAATTGTTAATCAAATGCAAAATTGTTATGGGATGTTATCATATAGTATTGATCATAGAGTGTGGGATAAACAACTAAATATTTATTGTTAGCAATGTTTGGTAAGCAAAATCCATTTACTCCACTAATTGATGCTCCATGATTTGATATGTTTTTTATTCTAGTTTTTCTCAACCATGATCAATGAAAGTAGCTAATTAATTCAGAACAAAAAAATAAAATATTAGAATTTGCAATTCATGACCCATAGAATATGTCCCCAACCGAGTGTATTATTATAGACCATGCCAACACATTATAGTGGAGAAGACCAATGTGTGGAAAATTGCTTCCAATTTATTCTCAACATGATTATGGTCTAGGGAGCATTGCCATGTGAATCTCATTTAGCTATGAAAAATTTATTGTTCATCATGCAAAGTTTCTCTTGTTGTTGTCATTTTGAAGAATAAACAAGGATGATGAAGTTGCATTCTCTTGCAACCACAATGAATAGGTCCTCTATCATATATTAGTATTTGTTTGGTTTATACATCATTTTCATTTTCATGTTTGGAATTCAAGGCATTTCTCTAGAGTGTAGAAATTTTATTAATTTGAAAGTAAATTGCATTCTTTTTCTAGCCTTTTTTGAAAATAAATTATGAAAAAATGTTCAGGCAAAGACAAGTATTACAAAGTTTATTGCATTGGAAATAGCTAAATAGGTATCGTAGGATATATATGTTTAATAGATTTTCTTGGTATATCATTTCATTGTCACGTTGGTGTTTGAATAACCATTTTCTGTTGTAATAACACAAATAATTCTTTTCAAGGAAAAATATCATTGAGTGAAGCTTGCAAGAGGATACAGTTGGTGGACTCTAATGTCTCTCTTAGCCAATCCACATACCCTCCTTCCAAATGCCTTAAAAAGCCATTTGCCTTTTTGGCATCATAGGGGCTCATAGTGAAGTCCAGAATTGAGTCTCTTCGATGCTTTAAAAAGCCATGGGCACATGAGCATGAATCCTATAAAATATTACTGGATGTTATGGTGGTTGAACTTGATTCCTTTTGTGAGGATTAATATTTAAAAAATAAGCTTATCAAGATTCCATTCTCTATTTAGGTTGATCATGGTGGGTACCATACCATGATTATTTGTAAAAATCAAAATTCATATTTAAAGTCAAGATGTGTATAAATTTATATTGTTATATAACTAATTATATAATATTAAAATACATTTAAATCTTACCTTTAATTTCCTATTGGTATATCCCTTGAACCTAGGTGCAAGTGCTAGTTGGATACATAATGAGATTATGTGTGATGAGCACACAATTATACTAAGAGCCCAGGGGGGAGGGGTGTGAGGGGGGGTTGTGGGGAGTGAATCAGAATAACAATATTCTTTTTCTTTTAAAACTTATTTAATCACTTTAAGATTTAAACGTAATTAACACATGAAATCAAATAATGAGCAACACAATAACAACACAAGTTATGTGGAAACCCTTGTGGGAGAAAACCACGACAAAAATATTGCTTTTATTAATCTTCTTTTTACAAACTTTGTAAGCACCAACCTACTAGAGGCACCAATCCCTCATTCACTTTGTGAGAACCAACCCACTAGAGGCACCAACCCCTCATTCAATTTTCTTCTAAATTTTGCTATATTGGTCACCAATATGCTAGAATTCTCTTATTAAATCTGCTATAAATTGATCATAAATTTGCAAATGTTCTTATAATCTCCTTATAAATTTGCAAATGATCTTCACAATCTGCTCTTCATAAGTTTGGTGTATATGTCTTATTTGTTATCCTTATTCATTCCACACACGTACATCCTTCTTCACTCCTCAAAATGTCATTTATATCTTCTTGAATAGGAACAACTTTATTAATGGATGCATCTCTTTTAAAGAGAACTCTTGCTAACACATACCTTTTCAAAAATGAATCACTACCTTTATATATTTTAATTATCTTCAAAAATAATCGTTGCCCCTCTTTCACTAATATTAATTGTTGTTTATTCAAATAGTAATCAAATTGCACCTTTTTAGAATAATTATCTTGGCAAAGAGAATCACACCCCTTCACAAAATGATTGTTGTCCTTTAAAAGTAATCACTACCTTCTCAATGTTTTCTATTAACTTTAATTTTTGTCTTATTCAATTTTTTGTCCTATATGCTATTTTGTCTTATGTGTTTCAAATATATTCAAATATATTGTCTTATTTAATTTTTTCTTCAATAACAAAGTGCTACCATTGTTATTCTTTATCTTCTTAATCACTTCCCATTCATAATCTGATCACCATAGTTTGCTCATGATCACTGCCCTTTTTATCATTGATAAACACAATCTTTAATTACTGCTTAAGTATTGTCATTTGTTAAAACCATTGCTCTCCTCCTTCAACATGACAATTTATGTCTTTAAACATGATTGGCCGCCATGGTCTTTTCTATAATTTAATCTTATTCATCAATAATAATATGCTTTGACTTGCAAGAAATTTTAATCATAACTTAAACACAACCTGAACATTATTGGATTGAATCATGACATCAATGATAAATTTCAACAATCTCCCCCTTTGTCATTGATGAAAACTTCTCAATGAAATGAAAATTGAATATGCAATGCTTCCCCTTGCTTCAATGCCCCCCCTTGCTCCTATGCTCCTCCTGTCTCCAGTTCTCCCCCTTTGACATCAATGGAAAAGGTAACCATAAAGCTGTAAGATAGTGTAATGAAGAGATCCCCCTCATGAATAGATCTCCTTAATGACTGGAAGGAGAGGGTATCACCCCTAGATTTTGCCTAAGAAACTCAAAAGTCTCTTTCGGAAGAGGCTTTGTAAATATATCCGCAACCTGTTCTTTAGTAGCAACATATTCCAATTTTACATGCTGATATGTTACATGTTCCCTCAAAAAATGATATTTGATGGGAATGTGTTTAGTCCTTGAGTGCATCACTAGATTCTTGGAAATATTAATGACACTTGTATTATCACAAAATATAGATATTGGGCGATCATACTCAACTTTGATATCCTTCAAAGTTTGTTGCATCCAAAGAACTTGAGTAAAACATGAGGTTGTTGCTATGTATTCTGCTTCAACATTGGATATAGATACTAAAGCTTGTTTCTTACTAAACCATGAATCAAGATTGTTGCCTAAAAAAATGCACTGCTACTAGTACTCTTTATATCATCCAAACTACAGGCCCAATCAACATTCGTATATGCTTTTAAGGTGAAGTCTTCACCTCTTGGGTACCATAAACCAAAATCCTAGGTCTCTTTTAAGTATTTGTATATTTTCTTCACTGCCTATACATGTGTCTCTTTAGGACTAGCTTGAAACCTTACTACCATCCCATCTGCTTGCATAATATTAGGTCTTGAGGTTGATATATAAAGAAAAATTCCTATAATAGATTTGTAGAGAGTTTGGTTTGCATCAGGAGATTCATCATTCTTGCTTAACTTACATCTTGTGACCATTGGTGTACTCACGGGATTGTAATCCTCCATTCTAAACTTTTTCAACATTTCTTTAGTATACTTAGTTTGTGAAATAAAAATTCCATTATAAAATTGAGAGACTTGTAATCCTAGGAAGAAAGAGAGTTCACCTAACATGGACATGTCAAATTCTTCTTGCATTTTCCAAGCAAAGTCTTGACACATTCTATTTTTGCTACCTCCAAAGATGATATTGTTTGCATATACTACAACAATCAATTGATGATCATTTTCAACTTTAAAATAGAGATTGTTGTCTACTACACCACTTTTGAACTCTTGTTCTTGCAAGTTTTTTTCCAATCTAGAATACCAAGCCCTAGGGGCTTGTTTTAATCCATAAAGAGCTTTCTTGAGTTTGCATACATAGTCTTTGTTTTTTGACAAGATAAATCCTTTAGCTTGTTCAATATAAACCTTCTCTTCTAGATGTCCATTGAGAAATGTTGATTTGACATCCATTTGGTAAACTTTGAAGTTTTTGTGGCAAGCAAATGCTAGGAACATCCTTATGGCCTCTAATCATGAAACTAGGGAAAATGTTTCTTCAAAGTCAACGCCTTCTATTTGAACATATCCTTTACAAACCAACCTTGATTTATTCTTTACCACTTGACCAACTTCATTTAACTTATTTTTGAACACTCACTTGGTACCAATTACATTTTTATCCTTGGGTCTTGGGATGAGTTCCCAAGTTTCATTTCTCTCTATTTGATTTAATTCTTCTTCCATGACACTTAACCAATGTGTGTCTTTGCTAGATTTCATAAAATATTTGGGTTCAATTTTAGAAAGTAAAGACATATGTCATAGTGTGGTGGCCAAACTTCTCCTTGTTTGGGATTTTATATCCATGTCTCCAATAACTAAGTTTTCTAGATGATTTTTCTGAACAATTCTTGGTGGTGTTTTAGGTGCCTTTGTTGGTGTTGTAGATTTCTCATGTTCAATTTCTTCTTCTTATTCTTTACAACTTTCTTCTTCTTCATGATCAACTTCTTGAGTTATCTCTCCTTGATGTATGGTATCATCTATACGAACATTTCTACTTTCAATTGTAGGATTTGAGAAATACAAATCCAGAACCCAAATAACCTTGCATGAAACCTGTCAGAGAAAGAGAGAGAACGAGAGGAGGGTTTTGGCTCTGACAAAGTGCAAGATCTATTATCAGAGGAAAAAATGAATCAAGAATTAATTACAATACAAGAGATCAATCCTTAAAAAGGAGATCAACACCGAAAAGTAAAACCTAACCCTAAGGTGTGAGCATTTAATAATTAAATATTAATTATTAAATGACTAAAATATGCATAAAGTGAAATCTTAAGAGGAGAGTAAAATTAATTAATTATTTTACTCTAACACCCCCCCTTAAGATGAGCTACAATGCAGCTACAAACAATGCAGAAGAAAGCAAAGGAACTACAATGCAACAGAGGGTCCCGGCAACATGGCCTGATCAGGTACCCGAATACAAGAAAATCTCTATAAAGCGGAGTAAAGGAGAAAACCCAGTGGGAAAAAACTCCTCTCCAAAAAGAGATAAAGAAACATGCTGAAAAGAAAACATGAAGGAAGGAAGGCCTCACTGAGACCCCCCAAGGACAACTTCCTTCACCCCAAGCATGGAGCGCAACTAAAGATAGCCGAGATGCCAAAGGTTTAGTGAAGATGTGCACCTTTGCTCCTCGTAGGAATGTACTCCAAGATGAGAGAACCATCGAGTCAAAGCACGATGAAGTGCATGTGGATTCAATACTTTTGTGATGCTCCAACGGGTTGAGAAATGAATGGCACGATTGTCACACCAAAGAATAGTGGACAACCGGGAGGAAAACCCAAACTCATCCAAAGCGAAGCCATAAAACCTCTCCGCTAACACCGCTGCCCTGCCTCGACCTCACGTAGATGATAATGCAATAGCAAACTGCTTCTTGCAAGACCATGTGATAGGACCGGAACCAAAGGCAAAAACAAAGCCGTAAGTAGACTTCCGATCATTGACATCACCACCGAGTCGATGAAGCCAATGATGTGAGGGGATCCTGAAGTGTAGTGAATGCCATAATGTGTGGTGCCCCGAATGTACCTCAAAATACGTTTATCGCTTGCCAATGGCTCTCATGAGGATCATGGGAGAACCGAGAGACAAGGCCAACCGCAAAGGAAAGATCAGGACGAGAATGTGTTAGGTACAACAAACTTCCAACCAACTGCCTGTATAAAGTGGGGTCTACTGAAGGAGTAGAGCAAGTGGAAGACAAAACAACACCTGACTGAAATGGAGTGGGGGCAGACTTGCAATCAAGCATGCCAAATCGCTGAAGCATATCAAGAGCATACTTCTCCTGAAATATGGAAATCCCATCCGAAGACTGAATAACCTGAAGACCTAGAAAGAAGTGCAAGAGACCAAGATCTGTCATCTCAAACTGCTCCATCAAAGCTCTCTGAACACTCTAAATCATGGAGGATGAGCTACCTGTAAGAATAAGATCATCTACATATAGCACAAGAATCAAAAGATCACCCTCCTGACGCTGAATATACACAGTGTGATCGGAATGACAGCGTGTGAAGTGAGAGGAAAGCAAGAAGGAGTCCATCTTCTCATACCAAGCCCGAGGGGCTTGTTTGAGACCATATAATGAACGTCGAAGTCTGCAAACCAAAGAAGTGTCCTGCACAAATCCGAGGCTGCTCCATATAGATCTCCTCATGTAGGTCTCCATGCAAGAAGGCACTCTTCACATCCATCTGAAACACTTGTCCATCCCTGTGGTGCAAGTGAAAGTACCCAGCGTATATAATTCATCTTGGCGACAGAGCACGGTCTCGAGAGTAGTCATACCCTCTACACCGAAAACCCCGCCAAGACAAGGCGTGCCTTATACTTATCAATATAACCATCTGCGCGCATGGTATGGTACACCCACTTGCACCGAACCAACTTTCTTCCCTTAGGAAGAGGACAAAGATCCCAAGTATGATTCTTCATCAAAGAAGAATACTCCTCATCCATAGCCCTATCCCACTCAAGGTGACCTGTCGCCTCTGAAAACTTTTGAGGATCATCCGAAATGGCATGACTCAAAAGACTAGAACCAGATGTCTGAGCACGAGTACGACGAGTATCTGAAGGATCACCTGCCAAAGAACCAGCTGCATCAACAGTAACACGGGCCCACCTAGGCAAAGATGGAGCAACTGGTGGTGGTGGAGATGGTGGATCATCATCTACATCATCCTCAAGAGATAAGTAATCCTCAAGAGATGAAGAGGAAGGAGTAGGCAATGAGGGAGAAGCTGGTGATGGAGAATCCATCTGAGGATAGCGCTCATCAAACTGGACATCCCGCCGAAACAAGACCTCTCTGGAATCAGGATCAAACAACCTGTACGCCTTAACATCCTCACAGTAGCCAACAAATATGAGTGGTCGGCTCTTCCTCTCCATGGCTTTCCGCTGAGCATCAGGAATAAATGCCCAAGCCTCACTACCAAAAACTCAGAATGTAGAAACATCAGGCTTGACATGGGTCCAAGCCTCCTCAGGAGTCATATGTCGCAATGCCTTATGAGGCATCCGATTCTGAATATAATTGGCACAATTGACTGCCTCAGCCCAAAATGAAGAACTCATAGCTCGAGACTGTATCATACAATTTGCCATCTCCCGTAAGGTTCTGTTCTTTCTCTCAGCAATACCATTCAGCGTGGGCGTAATGCTGATCTTTGTAAACCATGCTCAGTGCAAAAATCTCTGAAAGCCTGATTAACATACTCCCCCCCATTATCTGTGCGTATCCTCCTGATAGAAAGTCCAGATTGCTTCTCCACAAAAGTCTTAAAAGTCCGGAATGAATCAAAGACTTCAGACTTGTACTTAAGAAAGTACACCCATGTACGTCTGGAGAAGTCATCAATAAAAGTGAGCACATAGCGGGCCCCTGAAAAGGAAGGAGTCGGAAAGGACATAAGATCACTGTGTACCAACTCTAGGCTGCCCTAGCACGAGTGGATCGACCCTTAGGAAAAGGATCTCGATGATGTTTGCCAAGGACACAACCACGACATACACCATCTGTACAAGAAATCTGTGGAAGCCCAATCACAAGTGCCTGTGTACTCATCTGCTGTAGATATCTGTAATTGACATGGCCAAAACGCTCATGCCAAAGCCTGCTCACTGAATCTGCATGTGCTATAAGAGAGGAACCAACAGTGTCTGAACTCTCAAAGCCATCAAATCTGTATAAGCGAGATGCAGAATCCACACTCCCAGTAGCCACAACCAAGTCAGGATCATGAAGATCTCGAATAACCACATCATGTGGTGAGAACTCAACTGTTTTACCAGAGCCAGAGTGGCAAATCTGATAAACGGATAGGAGGTTTGTCGAAATGTCAGGAACCAAAAGCACATCCTGTAGACAACCACCATCCAATGAAATAGTACCTGAACCCTTAACTGAAAGTTGTGCTGAGTCACCAACTGCAATATGTCTAGTGCCTGTAGGGGCAAGAGCGGTGACCAAATCCTCTGTGTGTGTCATATGGTGAGAGGCACCAGAATCTAGAATCCAAGTGGATTCCGAGGACAATGCTCATGCAGAAAGAGCATGACCTTTCCCTGTGGGCTGTGAAGGAGGCTGAGGTGCACTGATATTATGCTGCTGCATGGCTTCCTCCAAAGCCTCTAAACGTTTCCAACACCTGGAAACAGGATGTCCTTCCTTGCCACAAAAACTGCAAGGATCACCAGATTTCTTCTTAGTCTTGGAGGAAGACTCACCAGACTTCGAAGATTTGCCCTGTTTAGAATTGGACTGTGGTTTTGAATCAAACTTAGGTGGTGGCTTGGAGGGATTCTCACTAGCCCCTGAATCTTTCTTAGGCTTCGGTTTCTGCTTCTGTTTTCCTTTGGAGGACTGGGCTACCAATGCTTGGTTCTGTGAACCTGAAAGTGAATCCAACTGCTTAAGCTTAGCTTGCTCACGAGTCAGACGATCACAAAAGACCTCAAAAGAAGGCATGACATGGCGAGCACCCAATGCATCCATGGTAGAATAAAAGGTCGAAGAGAAGATCTGAAATGGACCCCGAAGCTTGGAGAGAATCAGGAAAATGCACTCTGTATCAGTCTTGGTCTTACCACAACCCTGCAAGATAGATCTTTGCTGTTTGAACTTCATCAGAAAATCCTCAATAGAGGGAAATGAATCAGGTACCAAGGAAGTTAACTCTGCCTCAAGCTGCAAAGCTCTGAACTCGTTGACAGTACCAAAAAGCCCATCAAACTTGGTCCAAATGGCTCGAGGAGTGAGACAACCCTCAAGATGAAACAGGAGACTGTCAGAAATGTGTAAAGCCATCAATCCCATAGCCTGATCCATATTGTTCCTGTGCTGCATAACCTCAAAGGCACGTGTCAACTGAGGCTGAACCTCATCTAAACAGGACCATAACCCTCGAGACTGGAGAAGAGTCATCATACGACCCTTCCAAGTGTGGTAATTATGCGGTGTAAGAGGTTCAATAGGTCTGTCAGCCATCCTGTGAACTGTGTCTCAACTGCTCTGAATTTTTTTTATTATTATTAAGTGGTCTTTCAGAACTAGACAGAAGATGCAGAAGGGGTTTGTTGTTTTGAGAGTTTTGGTGTTCTGGTTTTCTGATGAAAATTACAGAAAGCAAGAAAAAAACACCCCCCACAATACGAGAACCCAAACCCCAGTACAATTTTTAAAGCTGAAAAGCTTGAAAAAGCAAAAAATGCTTCAGACAAAATTCTGTGTACCTGGTAAATTTACTGATGAAATAGGTTGCAGATCTGGAAAGATCAGAGAGCCACCTTTCCGACGCCTATTTGCTTTCGAAAAACAGAGCAAAAACGAGCAAGTTATGCCCCTCGGAGTGCAAAAAAGCTCATCGGACTTTGACTGCGAAAAAATGCAATCAAACTGAAAAGATCTGGAAAAATTCCTGCACCATTAGGGCTCGGAGCCAGCTTTCGCCTATTTTTTTTGAAAAACGAGCTCGGACGCCCGAAAGAGAGGTACGGGCGGTGAGGGAGATGGCTTCCGGGGCTCTCGCACGACGGCGGTCCGTGATTGCGGGATATGGTCTCATAGCTATGCCGTGATCGAGGCGAATTAGCGGCTGGCCGGCGGCCCGCGATGGTCTGGCCGGGTGGAGAGCTAGCGGCTGCTGAGCGGGGCCCTAAAATATTTTAAAAAGCGTTTTTTAATTTTTGATTTTTAATTTTTGCCCTCGATCCTCGTGGCGGGCACGTCTGCCCTTGGGCTAAAAGATTTTTGCCTTCTGGAGCAACTATGTCCGAATCAGACGTATTTTATATGAAAATAGGGGTTTTTGGGCGCTGCGAGCTCAACGGTGAGGTCCGTTTGGGCTCAAAGTGCACCAAAAAAAAGTACCCCCTATTCCAAAATAAAACACAGAAGACAAATGCAGATCTGAAGCTTCCAAAACCTGGATCTCAAACTTTCAAAAGACTGAACAGGCTGCAGCAGATCTGGCTCTGATACCATGTAGGATTTGAGAAATACAAATCCACAGAACCCAAATAACCTGCATGCAAGAAACCTGTCACAGAGAAAGAGAGAGAACGAAGACGAGGGTTTTGGCTCTGACAAAGTGAAAGATGTATTATCAGAGGAAAAAAATGAATCAAGAATTAATTACAATACAAGAGATCAATCCTTAAAAAGGAGATCAACACCGAAAAGGAAAACCTAACCCTAAGGTGTGAGCATTTAATAATTAAATATTAATTATTAAATGACTAAAATATGCATAAAGTGAAATCTTAAGAGGAGAGTAAAATTAATTAATTATTTTACTCTAACATCAATGATTTTGTGTAACCTTTTATTGTAGCAACTGAAAGCTTTGCTTCTTGAAGAATAGCCAAGAAATATCCCTTCATCAGATCTAGCATCAAAATTCACTAAATTTTATTCATATCTTTTTATATAGAACTTGCTACCAAATACTTTAAAGTACTTAACTGTGGTAGGCCTACCTTTCCAAATTTCATATGGAGTCTTATCATGATTGACTCTGATTTGTGCTCGATTTAGAATATAAACTGTTGCATGCATTGATTCTCTCCAAAATAAGTATGATAAATTTGACTCATTAAGAATGGTTCTTGACAGTTATTGCACCGTTCTATTTTTCCTTTCCACAACTCCATTTTGTTGTGGTGTTCTTGCAGCTGAATAGCGTCTTCTAATCCCATGTTTTTCAAAAAAATTCTCAAATTCATTTGAGGTAAACTCACCACATCTATCTGATCTTAGACATTTAATTTTTAATGTAGTTTAATTTTCTACTAAAGCCTTAAATATCTTAAACTTCTCTAGTGCTTCAAATTTTTCTTTAAAGAAAGTTACCCAATTAAATTTAGAGTAATCATCAATTAACAACATAAAGTAATTTTCATCTTGCATACTATTTGTGTGAGTTGGTCAACGAAGGTCTGGATGGATGAGCTCCAATGGTTTAGATGCTGAATACTCCTTTGTTTTGAAGGCGATCCTTGTTTGCTTCCCAAGTTGGCAGTGATTACAAATAGTATTTGAAGGTTTTGATATTTTTGGCATATCTCTTACTGCTTGTGTATTGCTGATTTTGACAAGATTCTCAAAGTTGATGTGTCCCATCCTTCTATGCCAAAGCCAACTTTCATCTTATTTTTCCATAAAACATTTCTTACCTCTGTTTTTATTTATGATGTAGAGGTTATTAGCTGCCATATATGGTTCTTCTATCAATCATCCTTCCTTCTTGATTTTACATCTCTTTGCATGAAATGATAGAGTATGACCTTCATCACAAAATTGGCTTACACTTAGAAGATTGTGCTTTAATCCTTTAACATGCAAAATATTCTTTATTTTTGTTCTTCCATTGTCTAGACTAATAGTTCCCTTTCCAACAATACTGGCTTTAGCATTATCTCCAAAACTCACTGTTCCTCCATCTATGTTCTTCAATGTGAGAAATTTGCTTTTGTCACCAATCATGTGACATGAGTAGCCACTTTCTACATACCATTGTTCTCCGTTATCTTGAGCATGTAGGACAATGTGTATTAACATGGATCTCTCTTTTCTATCTTCTTTATTCTTTTTACATAATTTTGAATTCTTCTCCTTTTGTTCCACAAGGATGTCTTTCTTTTTGTCTTGCTTTGGGGGATCTACAAAAGTAGTTCTACAAAATTGTGTTGTGTACCCATAGTTATTACATTTAAAGCATTCAACATTGTAAAGTAGAGGTGCAAAAGAATTGTAATTCCTTTCATCAACCCTAGAGGTATTCTTATCCTTGTTCCAACCAAAATTTCTTATATGATTCCTACAGTTTATTGCCTTATGACCAAAATGATTGCATGTGAAACAATAACCAATGAAAGAATGATGGTACTTAGTCATATGTGCTTGCCTTTGTCCAAAGAATTTTTGAAAGTGTTCTTATTATTTTGATATGTGCTTGGTTTTGATGCAACATGAATCTCTTTTTCTTTGCTACATTCTCCTTTGATAGGGATTTTAAGTGCATTAATATAAATTTTTGACATTTCTTTGTTTGATTCTACTTGTGCCTTTTCTTTGTTTTCTGCATAACCAATGCCAATTTTTATAAATGGTGATCTTTGTTCACGTATGATATTATCTAGGATTTTGGTGCTCTTTTCAAACTTGAAGCTTGTGTTTAACTTGGTGGTCATCTTCTCTAATTCCTTCCTTAGAGAAACAATAAAAAATTCTAGTCTTCCACACGTTTCTTCCTTTTATCTTTAATTGAGATCTGATTTCTTCAATTTTCTTGGCTTCCTCAATTTGAACTTTTAAATTGATGATTACTTTTTCTGATTCTTCAATTGTTTTGGTCTTTTTACATTCTTCTTCAAATAGCTGCTTGTACTTTAAATTCTTCTTTCCAAGTCTCTCAATTTTGTCTATGACACGATAGAGTTCTTCCTCAAAGCTTTCTTTATCATTATCTTCATAATTAGATTTGATCTTCTCATCCCCATGTAAGTTCTTGTTTTCTTTATCATCATTTTCAATGATATTTCTTTTTGTTTTAAATGCCATAAAAATAATTTCTTCTCTATAGCTATCCCAATCACTTTCATCAAATGAACTATAATCTCTATAAGCATAGAGACTCTTCCTGTAATCAAAGGCTTTCTTCTTATTATTTTTATCAGACTTGTGACTATATGTATTTCCTTTCTTTGTATAAAGGCTTTTCTTCTTCATCATTATCACTTTCTTTCAAATATGGGCATTTCTTAATGAGTGTCCTACTTGTTCATAATTAAAACATTTAAATGGCAAATTTTCCTTGTTCTTTATTTTTAACTTTTGTACAAAAAGAGCTTCCTCCTTGTCTTTTTCTTCCTCGGAACTCTCACTTGACATAGGTTCTTTACTCTTTGATCTTTTTATTGCTTTGAAGGCTTTTTCTCTTTTATATGTATTGTCTTTTTTGGTCCTCATCTCATAAGCTATGAAGATTCCATGTAGCTCATCCATGGTTAATGTATCCAAGTCCATCTCTTCTATAGAAAAAACTTTAGCATCGAATATTATGGGAAGAGATCTTAAAACCTTTTGCGCTATTGTTGATTCTTCTATTTTTTCACCAAGACCCTTTATGGTATTGACTATCTTATCTACTCAAAGTAGATAACCAACAATATTTTCTTCATCCATCATCTTTAGACTCTTAAGTTATCGTTGATGGGTTTGAAGTTTTAGTTTCTTTACTTTGTTGTCTCCATTTTTTTTAATTTGTCCCACATATCCTTGGTAGATTTGCAATGATTACTTTCACAAATTCTGATTTGGTTAATCCACATAAGATTGCATTCTTGGCTTTAGCATTATTTTCACTTGCCTTCCTTCCTATTGAATCTGTTGGAGGAGTTGATGGAGCTTTATATCCATTTACCATTGATTTCCAAATGTCAAATCCTAAGGCACTTATATAAGTTTCCATTCTTAAACTCCAAAATGCATAATTTATCCCATCAAATAATGGAGCCTTATTGGAAGAAAATCCTTCTAGTCTACCCATGTGTTATCTTTAGATCCACTTTTTAGTTTGTTAGACTAATTTGAAGGAGCTGACTCTGATGCCAATTGATGAGCACATGGTTATACTAAGAGGGGGGTGGCAAATCAATATAACAATATTCTTTTAATTTATTTGATTAATTTAATATTTAATCAAAATTAACACATATGTAAAATTAAACAATGAGCAACACAACAACACAATTTACGTGGAAACCCTTGTGGGAGAAAACCATGACAAAAATATTGCTTTTATTAATCTTCTTTTTATAAACTTTGTAGGCACCGACCTACTAGAGGCACCAACCCCTCATTCACTTCGTGAGAACCAACCCACTAGAGGCACAACCCCTCATTCAATTTTCTTCTAAATTTTGCTATAATTTTGGTCACCAATATGCTATAATTCTCTTCTTCAATATGCTATAATTCTCTTCTTCAATCTACTATAATTCTCTTCTTAAATTTGCTATAAATTGATCATAAATCTGCAGATGATCTTATAATCTCCTTATAAATCTGCAAATGATTTTTAACAATTTTCTCTTCATAAGCCTGGTGTATGTCTTATTTTTATCCTTATTCATTCCACACACACACACACATCTTTATTCACTCCTCAAAATGTCATTTATATCTTCTTGAATATGAGTGACTTTATTAATGGAGGCAACTCTTTTAAAAGAGACAACTCTTACTAACACATACCTTTTCAAAAATGAATCGATGCCTTTATATATTTTAATTAT
The DNA here is from genome assembly GCA_007258455.2 of Sequoia sempervirens. Lineage (NCBI taxonomy): Eukaryota > Viridiplantae > Streptophyta > Pinopsida > Cupressales > Cupressaceae > Sequoia > Sequoia sempervirens. Next base: position 26,639 of record VDFB02272376.1, read on the forward strand.
CTTAAAAAATAATCCATGTCCCTCTTTCACTAATATTAATTGTTGTTTATTCAAATAGTAATCAGATCACACCTTTTTAGAATAATTATCTTGGCAAAGAGAATCACACCCCTTCACAAAATGATTGTTGTCCTTTAAAAGTAATCACTGCCTTGTCAATGTTTTGTATTAACTTTAATTTTTGTCTTATTCAAAATTTTGTCCTATATGCTATTTTGTGTTATGTGTTGCAAATATATTCAATTATATTTTGTCTTATTTAATTTTTTCTTCAATAACAAAGCATTGTAATTGTTATTCTTTATCTTCTTTATCAATTCCCATTCATAATTTGATCATTGTAGTTTTCTCATGATCACTGCCCTTTTTATCATTGATAAACACAATATTTAATTACTGCTTAAGTATTGTCATTTGTTAAAACCATTGCTCTCCTCCTTCAACATGGCAATTTATATGTCTTTAAACATGATTGGCCAACATGGTCTTTGATATAATTTAATCTTATTCATCAATAATAATATGCTTTGACTTGCAAGAAATCTAAATCATAACTTAAACATAATCTGAACATTATCGGCTTGAATCATGACATTAATGAAAAATTTCAACAATGTGATCTTGAGAGGATATAGGAATGTCTAAGCTTTGTAATATTCCCAAGGTATAAGATGAGTAGTTTCCCTGATCAATAATACTCAATTTTGTGCTATTGCTTTCACCTCTAGAATATTTTATAGATTTTTTCTTAATAAACTAACCTTGTGAGTCTCTTTCCCTAACCATGTAGATGTTGTTCTAATCCTAATCCTAATAACTACCAACTGATTTATCTACTAGCTCTAGTCCTTGACAACAATGCCAAAAATGACATCATTGTACATCTTGCATTTGAATAGATTAATGTATGCAATTGTCAAATTTGGGGCATGTCCATGGCTATTTATAGCATACTTCCAACTAGTAGTTCTCTTAACAATATTCAATATTCATTATTAAATATGCATTCTACTCCTAATTACTTGAAAGAAAATATACTACTTACAATTGACTAAATATCTATTCATCTCTTCTAACTATTGTTGAAAATGAATTAATCTAATGAAATCATATATTTAAATACAAAATAACTTTTGCTAAAAATAAATGAATTTAATAAAACCACACATTATAACAAGAAATGCTAGTTTGAACAAAGAATACAATACTTAAAAAATACCAAACCCTGTCCATTGGTTGGAGTGGCCCTTGCTCCACCTCCGAAGATAGACCAATCAACTTTCTATAATAAAAAAATAGATGAAATCCTTCCTTTTATTTCATAGCTTAAATAATTAATAAATGCTTACTTCAAAAAATAACAAAGTTCTAGTCCTCCTTTCTTTCAATGAAAATCTATTTATTTTACTGTCATAATTATATATCTATTTTTTAATCGATAGATATAACTATTGTTATTACATCTTAACTAAGAGTAGCTACAAAAATAAAGGATTCATTGTTTAGTCCAATGATTACATATTTACTAACTATAAGGTAAATCACGTAATGCTCTCAAGAGAGACATGCAATGGTGCTAATTATGTAGCTCTTTACTATGAACTACATTTTTAAGAGTTATCTATAATTGAGTGTTAGTGAGAGTTGGATTTAGTGGAGAAGAGGCAATATGGAACAAAATATGGTGAGGTGTCTTTGGAGTCTTTGTATGGAATTTCTACTTAGTGTTTCATTAATTCAAGAGAGAATAATAGTTGGTCAATTCTACAAAATCTTGAGTGCACTTTTGTAGGTTGGAAGAATATTTTGCAACCTTTCAAAATATCTTTGGGGCCTTGTTATGATAAAAAATTATACTTTTGCATAGCCAAATGTTAGTTCAAGCCTAGTACCTAAAATTATTTACCTTAGAAATTTCTTCAAGGATTACACTTATTTCTTAACATAATTAAGCAAGATTCATAAAAAAATTATACACAAATTTTGGGCAAATTGGGATTTGGGAAAGGAAATGAAGGTACATTTACAAAACTAGATTAGTCCTTCTTAGAGCTCATCATTATGCATGCTATTTTTTTTTTTTTTATAACAAACCAATAAAATTTCAAGCAATGGGAGTCTCGAGAAAGTATACATTCAATTTAGGTTAGTAGCATTGGACTATATTGATGTTACACCTCATTTCTTAGTTACCAAGTTACTTTTACCTTCATAAAAATGATGATAAATGTAAATCATGACTTTAATATGTTTAATAGGTGAATGAAATACTAAAATATGCATTAAGATCTTATTGATTTTTAAGGTATAATTATGTTTTGTATATACTGATGGAAAATGCGACGAATGAATATGTATTGCAATATGATTACTTTAATGATTTGATGATACAAATGATTTATGATGCAAATGAATTTCATGTGATCGGCTAACTACCTTTGTGAGGCACTAAGTTGGATGCAAGAAGAAATCAATCCCTCAGGTAAGAGAGGGGGAGTATCACTTAGGAGAAGAGCTTGGTTTGGTAACCCTAATGTGCCTATTTGAGCTATCACACATGTTCACACCCTAGTTAGGATAAGATGAGTCAAGTTAGTCGGGAATTGGTAAGTAAACCTTCGGTTATTGTTTGGAGATGATTTGAAATAGGTTTTGGTTTTGATCTTTGATTTCTTGATTGATTCTTATGTTTGAATTACATGATTAAATCTTTGTATTGAGTTTGAGTTCTTCTTTGTGTATTTATGTATATGTATTAATTGATGATTATATCCATAGAATGTATATATGTATATATATGTGAAACAATAAACTCGTGCATTTGAGTGCATACGTGCATGCATATACGTAAGCAAAAATACATACGCGTACGCATGCATGGATATATCATATGTACGAGGATACGGATTGGACATATATATATATACATATGTATATATATGTATACATTATGTATATATATACCGATCAATGAATATGTAAATATATGTGTATATATGGATATTAAGATAACAATATATGTATATAGTATATATATTAATATATATGTATGTGTATATAAATATATATAATTGATAGCATTGGAAAATAATGATTAAATAAATGAGTATATATAATATAAAAATGGGTGTTATATTACATTTATATTAATAATATATATTTAAAATTATTTTGAAATGTTTTAAAGTAAACATGGGTGCATATATGGTGCGACCCATATTAAAGAGAAAGGCTTAAATAAAATCCAACATAGAAATGAGTATATGTTGCGTCCATCACAAGCGCATGAGAAGGAATATAACTCAAAGTGCATATGTATATAGTGTTAAGTATATGTAGATTGAATGATTTAAATATTGCTGCAAATAAAGCGCTAGACCTGTGCTAATATGAAGGCATACATTTCATTTAAGAGTTTTTGATAATATAAGAATCAACACACAACATAAAGATGTGGAAAGTTCAATGCCATAATTGGTGGAACAAAGCAAATAGAAGTCTAAAAGACCAACGTACAACTTAAATAAAGCATAAAGACTTTATTAAATAGAGTTGGCTGTAGTTTATGAAGGAATTCAACTTGTTTACCAAATAGGAAACTTGTAGGTGTGCATTTTTGAGTTTGATAAGCAGTAAAATGAATCATTTTTGTCACTTGAATAAGGGCGACTCATCCATTTTAAAAAATGGTAACTTTGGGATTGTTTATGTGTTGCATAGTGAGAGTTTGAAGTGGCCACATTTCATTCTAAATGCATTGAGTTGATGCATTGTTAGTTTGTTGTTGTAGTGGTGGCAGAAAGGATAGAAAAGGTGGTAGATTTAGTAGCTTGTTTATAGCATTGAGTTGCTCAAACTTAAGTATAAATAGAGGCAACTCCCCTACCTTTTATTACACTCATTCATTTTGATTTCTTCATTCATTATTTTGCTATAGTTTTCCATGCAAGTGTGTTTTTGAGAGCTTTTGTGAGAAAGAGAGTTGTTTTGTGGATTTACAATTGTTGAGAGTTTTGTGAGAGGCTAGAGTTTGGAGATAGGTTGAGCTTAGAAGGAGTAGCAAGCATGATTGTGGAAGTTGAGCTTAATGGAAAGTAGTAATATCAATTGGAGCTATAATTCCAAGCATGTTGATTTCTATCTCTCCAATCTCTTTATGTTGACATGTTATTTGTCTATGAATGAAATTGTTTGTGGAAAGATGAATTATCTATTTTGTTGAACTTGCTTGTTTGATCTTTCAGTAATTCATATTTTAAGGAGCTTGCATGATATTTTGGTGATTTATTATGAGATATTATTGGTTGAGACTATATATTTACATATCTATTCCAATTGTTGAAATTGTGTGGTTATATAAGATAATCTTAGCATATTAGCTTGAATACCTAAATTGTCATAGATTATATATACTTCATAGGTTGTGAAGTATGGGAATTAATATTACATTAAAGTGCTATCTTGAATTTGTTAGCTTATGATACTGGGTAAACCTTTGTGGACAATGAGGTTAGTAATACAATGGGAATGATTGCATGATAGACATGTCATCATTGATAGGTTGTGATGTTATGAAAACCTTGTCAATAATCTATAATTTTTTGATTACTCATATCACCTTGAAGGTAGGAGAAAAGTATTTTCCCTGGGGTTAGGGTGTACACTTGATTTCTATATCAATATTCAACATTAGGGTTGATAACCATATATTCTGATTATGTTATTTTCTTATTCCCGACTAAGAGTCTATTCCTATTCATAGAGTTCTAGAAGAGGACTGCCGTTTGAAAAACCAAAGCCATATTGAGATGAGGACTTATAGGTGCAAAATTCCAAACTCCTCTCAGGCTAATGTCCTCTAGATTATATACAAATATAGTGAACATTGTAAACATGTGAATATTTGAGTCATACTAAGTGTAGAGGTTTTAAGATTGTTTATGATCACTTGATTATTGATTATACTATTGAATGGAGTCATTTATTATACTATACTTTTGATTGAAGTCATTTATTGTTGAAATCATACTTTTGAATTAAAGTCATTTATTGATAAGATCATACTTTTGAATTAAAGTCATTTATTGACTAGATCTCATATTTTTGAAAGGAAGACACTTAATGTTGTGATTATACTTTTTGAAATAGTCATTTAATATTGTGACGTTATGATTATCGCATGGTTAATTAGGTTGTTCTTGGGGTTAGGATAATCCATGGGAAAAGGAGTAACCTAGTTGGTCACTTAGTATGTGTGCATGTATGGTTAAATCGGTTATTAATCTTGGGGTTAGGATAATCCATGGGAAAGGGAGTAACCTAGTTAGTTAGTTTGTTATGTCATCACCTTTTGGTTGGAATTATATTATTAATAGAAAGAGTATATACGGTTAGTTACCAAATTGAGCTAAGGGGTGGGCGAACATATGACTTACACTCGAAGTACTAGATGTTGAATTCTTTGGCCAAAGTAGTGTAAGTAGCCACTATTTACACTATTGGTTCACTGTGATCTAGGATTGCATACTAGGCAGGGAACGCCATACATGTAGGTTGTAGACAATGTATGGTAGCTCTAGATATGTAGGACACAACACCATGCTCAGGAAGGCTAGTATTATGAGGTTATCAAACCAATCTCTTCGTCAAAGGGTAGGTCCATCTTACCAGTTAGGTAGATGTGCAAGGGATCGCAGTAAGTCTGTGGTTGGCAAAAAAATGCTTGAGTGATGCTCTCCCTCATACAGTTGGCAACTGAGATTTGAGGATGTATGCACCAGTATTGGGGACAAATAGAATGTATGCACTAGTAATGGAGACATCTAGAATGTATGCACCAATGTTGGGGACATCTAGGATGCATGCCTAGGAAGGGACATGTGGACCATTTATATCTCTATTTTGTTAAGCTCATAGAAGCTATGTATGTATTCATGTATCTCTATCTCTATGGAAATTGTAAATGGAAAATGTTATCATGAAATTATGCAATATGGATTCGTTACTTGGAATTTAGTAATGTTTCTTTGTAATGCAATGGGCAAGTTTAAAATGAGAATTGTTTCAAATGCGCATCTTGTTATTTGATTAGAAAAGAAATTTTTTATTGCTAAATGTTGGTATCATAAATCATTCACATGTGGGTAAAACATAGTAAAAATCAATGGGTAGAACAATGGGCCTGTTACAATTGAAAAGGATCTTTAAATATCTTCTAGCACTTTAGAGTAGTCTATAAGTTACTACGAAGGATCTAATTTGAGCAGGACAAAGGATATATATAGGGGTACATGGATTTTGATTAGGAAAGAGATATAGATAGCAAGAGGTTTATTGGTGGGTATGTTTGGATGAACATAAGACAAGTTGTGGTTAGTCTTTCAATTATAATGATAATACATGTTTCAACTACTAATTCTTGTAAGGAGAAAAATTGGCTTCAAATATTTGTTGACATTAGGTTGAGTAAAGATATAATGTAAATTCATTGTGATAGTGAGAGTTCCATCAAATTTGTAAATAGTTATTCTCTCCACATGCATGGATTAAACATATTGACATGTAGTATTATTTTGTTCATGACTTGATATAGAATAAGAGGTTTATGATCAAGAAGGTGGATACCTTAGTGAATATTAGAAATGCATTGATGAATTACTTTTGATCATAAAGAATCATAGATGATGCATGATGGATTTTGGAATTATTGCTCCTAATATTTAGCTCATTTTGTTGAAACTCCTTATGGTTCTTGTAATATATACAACAAGTGGGATATTTTTAAGACTAGGTGTTTCAAAGTTGGAAAGTCCTACTATTATTGGTGTATTTATTTAATATTTATAAAATATTATAAATGTTGAGATCTAATGGAAATTGGTGCCACACATGAATGAATTTTGAGATTCCTTTGTTGTCACTCTTTACCATGTGTTAGTTTTATGATTCTTGTAAGAATTCATTAAAGAGGGATTTATAAGTTGGACTATGAATAACACATTTTATTTGGATATTTTTAGTTGTTTGTAAGAGGTGTGCAAGAGAAATAATGAAACCCACAAGGAGTGCTTGGGGTTTACACTCAACCCATTTGGTTACAGGGGTTAAATAATCAAATTAGGAGAACTACATTCTAATTTGGAGGTGTTACTATTGGAGAGGTGAGCATTGATCCAACTTGGACTAGGTGGACCAAGATTTAGTTTATGATTTTGAGCCCATAGTTTTGGGAATCCATTATAAATCAAGGGCTTTCATTGAAATATTGTAACTTTAATATTATGTTGTAATTATTTGAAAAAGATTAGTATATTAGGTGTGCTTTCTCATTGGGTTCTTCCCCCTTATGGGTTTTTCCAAAGTATATTTTATCTCATGCAATTAATCTACTAATTTTCTTTTGATTTATATCTACTTGCATTATTTCTCTCCAAGGTTAATGTGGATCCAACTTTAGTTTCATTTCAAGGGGAAGGGGATTGTACACCACAAAACAATTAATAGTGAGTAGCTCTTGGAATGAAGAGTGAGTGAGGGATTACTTGCATGGATGCAATACTATTATTCTTTGAAGCATTTGTAATGTAGTTAAGATTGGAGGGTCCAATTAAGGATAGTCTAACCTTGTAGCCAACAAAACTTCCAAATTTAAACCTTGTTAACAACACAACAAGAATAAATAGAAACAACATATAATAATTTGATTAATATAATCATATAAGAGCTATATTATATGCTAGGCATTAGCATTGAATCAAAAACTAGATCTTGTGATTAGTATTTCTATATTTATTTCTTCTTTCATTCCACATATCTATTTATCTCTCTCTCTCTCTCTTTATTTTTTTGTGGATTTTTCCTTGTTTCTAATTGTCATCAAATCATATTAGAACTCTCTTTATAGAGATGCTATAAAATGGTGTGGTAGGTGTAAACATGGTACACATTTTTTGATCAGTATGTTAAGGATCAAAGGGTCCAAAATCAATTTTCTTTCTCATTAGCGAAGCTTTGGAGGTTGGAATATCATCCTAATGTAGCATGCAAGTTCATTGGTAACATGTAGTATTATTATTTTTAACATACTTGGAACTTGGAGTCCCGAAATTTAATGTGACTCATATATGACCCCTCTTGGGACGTATAACGAAGTATGCAACTTTAAGAATTGACATAAGTTTTAAATACTTATTTTATTCAATTGAACTACCATTATATAGTAAATCACCTAGTAAAAATCACTCGTTAATGGGTCTTCGGGGGCTCATCCCTCTGTCTATGCAAGGGCTTCGGTTCAATGGTGTAAACTTGACAGGGGGTGGATAAAAATTAATTTTGATGGGGCATCGAAGGGTATCCAGGACCTTCAGGCGCTGGGTGCATTGTTCAAGATGATACCAACAACATTTTAGCAATTGAGACTAAGAAGTTGGCAGAAGGCACAAATAACAAGGTAGAGGTGCAAGCTACACTCAAGTAGGGGAGTTGGAAGACAAGCTACATGTAGAAAGATTGCATTTGGAAGGGGATTCACAGGTGATTGTCAACGCGATTGCCAAAGGAAAAGCTCAAGTTTGGAAACTTGACAAAATTATCAATATAATCCAAACCAAGCTCAATAATTTCCATAATTTCAAATTTTCTCACATATATCATGAAGGTAATACTTTGGCTAATCAACTAACTAAGATGGTGATGAAAATATCAAAGCAATTTGGTTCAAATATAGAGGAGATTTGGCAGGAGGGATAAAAGGTGACAGTTGTTGTCAACCTCATTAATGAAGCGACCGGCAATGTAGTGTGGCATCACTTCATTTTTTGTTGGTATAGGGGCTTTCAATGCTGGAAGAGATCAAGGCGTATTTAATCCTCAACATTCTTGATGTTCATTCATTCAGTTGCTTGCAGGTTTCGCTGGAACACGCCAAAGGTTGATGCTTGTAGGAAAATGGAAGAGAATTTCGCTCTCAATGCTTCGAAACAATAGATGGAATTTCGAGGGCCTATCACAGATGAAATACTGAAGAATTTTTTTGCCACAAGTGACTCGTTCTTCCTCAATCTAGTCTGAGCACTTTTGGGAATGGACTTCTTGGTGTCCAAATTTTGACACCGCACAAACATAGACATCTCTTCTTTGTTTTGTGCCTGGGGCCTCCATTTCAACTCACAGGAGGAGGTTCAAAGGGTGATGGAACATTGTGTCAAAGCAGAATGGTGGGGTGGTCTGGAGGGGATTCTAACCTGTGCAGTGCCAGGGCGAGGGTTCATTGCTGTTGATGGTGACTGTATTGGTTTCCTGGGTGTTCCTCACCAATGGCACCCTTCTCCTACATAGGGCTCTTGGTGATACTCTAGAAAGGAAGGCAAAGGCTAAAAAATATTGGGCTTTCATCCTAGACTTTGTGCATGATTGGGAATTGGAAATTGTGGTTGGGATTCCCAAAGAGAAAATGAATCTAGAATTATTCCATTTCAAGCTGTTTGGTGCATGGATGGAAATGGAATTGTAGAGGAAGGCTTGTGGCCTTGGTGGTTCACGTGGAAGGGATCGAGGGGAGGTGAGAGACGGTGGTAGGGTTTGTGGTCGTGGTTGTGGGCATGGTCACAAGGTTTGAAGTGGGGTAGCTCAATACCCTTTTTTGTTTTCTATTGCTCCTTTTGCTGGTTTGGATTCTGTTTGTATGCTTTCATGAAGATACTATAAATTTTGAAATTTTTCTATGTGGGTTTCAGGATGTATTTTGTGGTAGTTTTTTGCTCTGTGCGTTCATGCACTCAGTTGGCGTCTGTAAACTTCTAGGATGGGGTGGTAGTTTTGGTGGGTTGACAGTTGTTTCATGGTTGGGTTGGTTTCAACCTTTCAATAACAATTATTCATATTTTTTGTATTTTCACCTTATAAATTAATAATAAAAATAATATTTTACCAACCTAAAAAAATAAAATCACCTAGTACCTTGGAAAGTAAAACACATATGTAGTAATCAACCACATATAAAATTTAAATGAAACAATCTAGAAATATGTTCTAATCTATAATCTCAATCATAACCAATGATTATTAACTAAAATATTACTAATGGATTTATTATACATGCAATTATAGGTATGAAGTATGGTGAGGTGAAGTGTTAAATACTTCATTCTAACTATTGCACAATATCTAGGGAAACTAGAAAAGTACCTAAAAAATAAATAAACATTAAAGAAAATATTTGTGGTTGATGCCAAATTTCTTACTCTAGATGCTCCTACATTAAACACCCCAAATAATTGGAAAGCGATATTATCACTTTTCTTCAAGGCTGGGAGTTAAAGGAAAACCAAGTTTATCAACCACCATTTTGGACATCCGAGTAAATTCTTTGATTGGTTTTTCTTTCAATTTAACCAAGTATTCTTCATATTTTCCATTTCTCATGCTTCTCCCAATTATGCAATCAAGTATTTCTTCAATCTATTTGAATCCTTGTGTAGGTACTTGTATTCCCAAATCCATTATATATTTGTGGTCTCTTGAATCCCCTTTATGAAAATAATGTATAAATCAACAATGTTACATATGAGCGATATACCAAGATATTTTGGTAATTCCACTTCATATACATTTTGATAATCAAATATTTTAATAATATTACAAGTTTTGAATTTCTTCTTTTTTAGTTTATTATATGTTCCTTGTGGATATCTTTCCTTCTTCAAGTAAGTCATTATTTCATCTCCAATTTTATATTCCTTATGCTTGCACCTCTAATCAACATGCTCTTTTTACATGTGGTCAAACTTCTCTAAATGCATTGTCTAAAATATTGATGTAAATCCCATATGTACTCTACATATTCTTTAGCTATAACAACATTTCTATAGTTTGTTGAAAAATATATTAATTTTGAAACATTCCTTTGATTTTGTCCATAAATAATTTCAATTGGTGTTCTACCTATATTTTTATTCCTCTAAAGGGACTTTATACTTCCATGTCTTAACAAAATGAATAAATTTGTAGAAATTCAACCTAATTAACATGCTTAACTCTCAACTTAATTTGACTATTTAATTATCACAATCCTTGTTGGTCATTATACAAAACGAGTTATTTTATCAATAAATAATGTCTTCATCTCTTTGATGTTCAAACAATTAAATAAAATTGTTGATCATGAACATAATATTTTTGTTTGAAATCATTCAACTTCTCATTAAAATAAGCAACATGTCTTCTTTCCTAACTCAATACAACTTCAATTGAATTTCCATTTTCATCACAATCAACTTGTAATAACTCATGAAAATTAAACTAAGATAATAAGTTATTTAATTACTTTATTCTTCACTAATTTAAAATATTTGTCAACCACAATGGCCTATTTGAATTATTTCTTACCATCCATCATGACATTAGTAATCAATATGTATATTCCAATACTTTTTTTGATGAAATTATACTAAGAAATTAGCTAATCTAGGAAAATATATAAATTTAGAAATGCTTACTAATTTTGGCCGTTCAACAATAACTTTGATTTTCTAAGGACCCATCATCAATCCATTAGTAGAGATAAAAAAACCTAGATAAACCAATTCTTTCTTCGTAAAACTACAATTATTCACATTCATCAATAATTTTTCTTCTCTTAAACCTTTTAATATTAATTTGATATTCTTTATATGTTATTCTTTACTCTTATAAATTTTTTTATTATAATCCAAGTATACAATAAGTTTTTCACCAATATATAGTTTCAATACCTTATTCATTAGCTTCATAAAAGTACTAGGTGCATTAGTCAATCCACAAGGCATAACTGACCACTCATACATACATTCTTTTATCTTAAATATGGTCTTCAACTAATCTCTTTCTATAATCATGATTTGAT
>VDFB02272377.1:0-13273 GCA_007258455.2 Sequoia sempervirens
TGAATTTCACTCTAAAACATTGAGTTAACACTATTTAGAAACAAGATAAGTGTATTAGTGAGCTCACAAACTAGACACACCTATTAACCATAATTGTGTGTCATTCATACTAGAGATGCTATTAATCCATGTTTTCATTGTTGGATTTGGCATCTATCAAGAAAATATCAATTTTCTCTATGCAAAGAATATCAGCTCTAGGTTCTAAATTATTGTTATGTACTTATATCCCTATCTTATTCATCGGTTCACATGTAGTCCTATTGTCAAATCCAAAAAAAATGAAGTGAATTTATCTCAATTCAATATAATCTTTCAATGTTGATAGAAAATCAAACCCAAACAATATATAAGAATTAGTAAGAAAAGAGGTTTAGCACATTTTCACCCCATCCAAACCATTACCTAGTTGTGCTTACATTTTTCAATTAGTCAATTTGATGTATAACTTTGAATAGCCCTTTTTCTATCTTGAGATCTTATTTACCTCATTAAAATGTGTATATAGTTGTGATTATCTCTGCCTCCTAACCATCTTCCCATATAACTTTCGTCAATTTTTTACCTACCTTCAAATTGCCCCCATTATATAGTAGGTTGTCACTCTCAAAATCCACCAATCTTATTGTACAATTTTCCAATAACTAACTTGTTCAAACGTAACTGGTTATAGAAAAAATATTTTAAAGTGGTATTCAAGTAGTTCAAAGATTTAAAATCCATGTATAATTCAAACTATTGCAAAGGGATCCAAATACCAAAATTAGGTTCAACTTCCACACTTGCCTAAATTAGAATTTCCTAATTTTTTGATGGTACAAATCCTACAATTGACCTTAATAGGGAAAAATAATATTACGTAGTACGTAAAATTTTCTAGGATCAAAAGATCTCAATTACTTATTCTCACTTGGAAAAATAAGTCATTTATGGTTTCAATAGTTGGATAGAAATCACTAATTTGTCACATGGATAGAATTTTTCAAGGAATCTCTCAAAGTTACTTTCACTCTAGTACATATAAATAATTTATTAGTTCCCTCACAAAATTATTCCAAACCCATTCAATACAATATTGTCAAACAAAGTTTGAGAAACTAACTAACTAGACTCGTGGCCTTGAATAATTTTCAAAAGTTTTTTCATAAGTAGTCTAAACGAGTATTTTAGGGTAGAGGTTATCATATTTAAAATATTCAACTATAATTTTCTCTTACCTTGGCTAGGCTCACTAAGGATAAATTGTATCCCAATAAAAAAAAATCAACTCCTATTTTTTGACCCATAAAAGATGTGATAGCTCAAGGAACCAAACCCCCCATGACTCATAAGCTATTCAATGAAGATTTTATTTTCTATTTTTCTACAACCACCTTAATCCTAGGGTATTTCACAACAATATCTAGATCTAAGGAAAATATGGACAATGAGGAGACAACCCCTATTCAGAATAAGGGAGAGAAAAAGGAAAATTATATAGGGGGAAAACAAGGCCTCCTCTTCTTCTTTGAGCCCTGCCAATATCAAGAGGGTATTTCCCAAAGATCTTGAAGATAGGAACACAACTAACAAGATAAGAGATCTCTAATTTATGTAGCTAAGACAAATGATGTGACTCTAGATATAAAATGGTTATGTCTACATGCATTGAGTTTTTCACAATAATTATTTTCCTAATAAAAAAATCAGACACAAATAATTTATGGATACAATGTCAGTAGTTTCTATAAAGGTTCAACACTTTTAATAACACTAAATCTATGAGTAATGGGAGAACACCTAGTCTACTATGATACAACTCTGCAGTGTAGATTCTTTGTTTGTTTTAAATGGGTGGATGGTGAGATTTCAACTACCAAACCAATGCCTAATCCTATAACTCATAGTCAAATCTAAATAAAACCCCAATGACAAAGAAAACAATAATATTTAAATGAGTTTGATTTGGCTTTGTCTTGCAAAGCTCAAACCCTCAACTTACCTTTTATCCCAATGATGCTCCTATACTTAGTAATCTATAACTATATCCTCTATGCATATATTCATTAATAATGCTCAAATACATGTGAAGAATGATAAGAAATTTATAAAAAATCCAAAAAAAACATCCCAAAAAAGTGAAAGATCGGCCCCTACAAGAAAATGATTTCCAAAATAACTTTGACATGGCCATGACATTTCCACTCATCGAATGTGTGCCTTTCTAAGCTTGAATAATTACTTTATGTATTTTTTATTAGGTGTTCAAATAAATCGATAAATGAAACCCTAATAACTTACAACATCTTTCCAATAAAACCACTCAAAACATGAAAAAAATGTGCTCTATTCCTCTCAAGTAGTCAAAATATGGCACCATTAATTTTTAATACTTTTCCTAGATCATGTGAGGTCCCTTTTCAATGACTACATGGACTTCTACGATGTTCTATTGATTTAAAAAGGAAACTAAAAAAAGAGGTAGAATTGTTGAACTTCAAAATTTCAAGGGGAACTCATGCGAAAAATCTATGGTCAAGCTTGTGATAGGAATAATACAAATGGGGGATCAAGTATGATACTTTGTTGAAAAAAAATATAAGGCACAAAAAATTCAAAATTTGGATGACTAGCATGAAAACTATGACAAGTCCAACAAATTGACAAATTTTAAGGGTTTGGAGTATGTTTTCAAGATTATGTGGAAGGATAAGTTGAGGGGATGAAGCCTGACAACCCAAAATGTTAGCAAAACAAACATTTAAAAAAAAAAACAAAGACATGAGTGGGTATTCAAGATTGGTAGGGAGGGTATTGCCAATATGAGAAATCCTAATAGATTGAAACTATAATAACATATAAGACTTGAGGAAATGGACCCTATAGGCTCAAAACATTTTTTTTTGAATTTTTGAGGATATTGAAGCACAAATAGTTAAGGTGAGCCAAGACAAATCCAACAAAATATAAGACTAAACAAAACCAAACTTACAACAATTTTGAGCATAAATGGCTAGGTTCTAACACTATCTCCAATTGGGATCATGCAATTGGCTGACATAGTGAAATCACATGACTTATCCAGGTGAGTAAACAAAAAATAAGAACAAAAAATGGTTGGAGAATACACTTCACCTTAACCATCAAGTCTTAATATGACACAAACATCAATATAAAAAAACTTCATTGTGATATACTAATCATCATGAGTACACAACACACATACAATAGAAAATATATATTTATATATAGAAAAACCATTACTTACAAGAATTAATGCTAAACCATCATTTCATAAAAAAGTAGCTTCATAAACACCAATTGAAACTTTTGAGGTAATATGCACAATCCTTATTTCTTTTATTAATTGCATATAGCCATGCCACCAACCATATTCTTCTCAATTATAATATTTTGAGTAGCACCCATTCTAATATTTCCCTAACATCAACACATACATTTGGACCTAAAAATCAAGAGTTCCTTAATATTTCTTATTATAAGAGGACAATCCATGTTTTCTAGGAAAAAAATATCATTCTCGTACCTTAGGTCATTCTTAAGGTAGAACAAGGTGGATACAAATTTGAAATATACCTTATTTAACTCTATTGTATACAAACATACACCACCTTCTTTTATGGATATCATCTTATCCTCCCATAGTGCACACCTCCATTTATCATCATGTGAAGACCTATTGATTAATGCAATAGGTTTCTCATACCCACCTTTATCCTTCTCAAGTGTTATAGTAGTATCATATGATATGGCAAAATGGAAAACATAAAAAATATATAAAAAAAAAAACTTAACTTACCAAGGTTGGTGCATCTTGAAACTTTTGGACTTGATTTGCATATGTGAATTAGTTATCCCTCCTCCAAGTAATTAATTCATCTTTTTTATTCTCAACTGGAGCAAAAAAAATCAAGAAATCAGCAATAGTCTCTTCTTCATTGTGATCTTTCAAAAGAAAATTTGGACCAACATTAATAAATGGATCTCTTTGAAAGATTTTGTAGTTATTCACCTCATTATGCAAGAACTCCTCTTCGCTTTGTATGTTGATCTCCTCACAAAATAGGTAAATTTTCTTCTATGGGAGAACCAAATCATTTACATTAGAGACACAAGGAATGAATTGATTACAAGAATGGATATTCGATTCCTCTATTACCCCAACTCCTACATATAATTCCTTCAACGACTTGGGAAAAACTAAATGTTTTAGCAATCAAATTTGATCCCTTTTGAACTTTGATTTCATAAGTTGGTTACACTTCCTTCTTCTTCACTACCCACTTTGGTACCATATAAAGTTCTCTTTCTCTTTATCAATTTTTTATATAGCATTGCTACTCTTGGTCTTATCATTTACCCATTTTGATTTCTTATGTTGATTCATAGAATTTCCTTTTGATGTAGCAATACTATCATCTCTTAATGCAAAAATGTATTTATCCTTCAAATGGAATTCATTCATTTCATGTACCACAGTTTTATTTGTATGGGCTATCATGTCTTCAAATGGTGGCTTGGACTTATTGATTGGTTGTGTGAATTCTCTTCACTAGTCTATGTTGTGAGTGGGAAAAACATATTCTTCTATATTAATACTATTTGCAACATGCCAATTGTTCTACATAGTAACTTTCCTACGTTTCAACCTCAAGTAAATAATTTAAGCATCTAACCATTATAAGTAATAAAATTTCTTTTCAAAACTATAAAGATAGCATGCACATTTGAAATAAACATCTGTCCAAACTTTTTCCATTGCATTATATCAAACTTCCAATGTATTGATTACATAGTACATAATAACATGATAACATTTATCTTTTACAATCTTTCCATAGATATGGATACAAAATACACATATAAGGCTCCATTGAGCTTACTGGAAATAGATGTATGAATGGTCCAGGTGCCCTCCATCAAATCTTGGTCGCCTACTGATGAGGAGAAGCATCACTCAAGTGTTTTTCCACCAACCTTGGACTAACTGCGGTCCTCGCTCATCTACCAAAACTAATAGATAGCCCTACCCTTTAACAAAGAGATTGATTTGGTAACCTCATAATAAAAATTGACCTTTCATGAGCTTGGTGTTGTGTCCTACATGTCTAGATCTATCACACAGTGGCTACAACCTACACATATGACATTCCCTACCTAGTATGTAAACCTAGATCATAGTGAAATGACAGTGTAAATAGTGGCAACTTACACTACTTTGGCTAAAGTATTCATCACCCCGAATTTAAAGTGGATGTCATATACTTCACCCACCTTCCTAGCCTAATTTGTATTGACCATTCATAACCTATGGATGGACTATCCCCTTACACCATGGAGTAACCTTAACCCCAAGAATAACCTATAACCTCTATGTTAACTAAGACTCTTCTACTAAGTAAATCAAAATAACTCTTAAGTCTCAACTAGGTTAAACATTAGCTATATAAGCTATATCCATAATATAGTATTTAATCCCACTATAACCACACATTCCTTAATATGGAATATGTACAAACACTTCAAGAAATATAGATCCTTACACTAAGTACAACAATCATTATTTCACTTTCACATAAGAATAAAATAACCTTTCCCTAATAAGAAATTGAACTAATTTCCCAAACAAGACAAACAATGTCACACAATCTTTTCATATACATAAAATATATAAAAGATTAGAAATCAACATGTTTGTTTATGCAATGCTCCAATTGATCAAACTGGATTCCTAACACAACCTTCCCCAATTCATTAAGCAATTCCCTAATTATCCTTCTCCCTCTTCACCAAAATATCACTCTCAAAATCCTCACAACACTCAAAAACTCTCTTAACTCATAAAATCAAAAAATAACAACTCTAAAAAATCACAGTGAGAATGCAGATTTCCGTCCCTGTTGAGGTAGAAAGCACCTCTATTTATACACAAAGGTGGCAACTAGAATCATTGTACAGTAAACACATACACAGCCAACCATAGTGAATGATTCGCTTACTCAAATGGACAACAAGAATGATAATCAGAAATGCAAGTTTATTGTCTTCTACAAGTCTACTTACTTTTGCCAACTTCACATTTTACCATTTCACATATTTCAAATTGCTTCACAATCTGGAATTTGTTTGCAAAATAGACTTCTAATCGGTTCATACTATTCACAAATTGGCGCCACATTATACCCTTCATGCCCTATTATTTTGGTCATTATTTTCTATTAACTAGGTCAAAGCTTCCTATGTGTGAACAATCACTTTTTCCTTTGCACTTGACTTAGTCTTTGGTAGTTTATTTACATGTTGGTTATTATGCGCTTTACATAGCATTGGCCATATTTCATAAAGCACTTTAAATGCTTTAAGCATAACTTATGTTTATGCGCTATTTTAAGCGTTATTCTCTTTATCTATATGTTGTGCACAATACTTAGCATTTGCTATATTTAATATGCTAAGCACTTTATAATTAATTCAACGCTATATAAATCATTATCATATATATATGATAATGATTTCTATAGCATTGAATTAATTATAAAGCGCTTAGCATATATACATGTCTACAAGTCTACTTACTTTTTCTAACTTCACATTTGACCATTTCACATATTTTAAATTGCTTCACAAGCTGGAATTTGTTTGCAAAATAGACTTCTAATCAATTCATATTATTCACAAATTGGCACCACATTATACCCTTTGTGCCCTATTATTTTGGTCATTGTTTTCTATTAACTAGGTCAAAGCTTTCTATGCATGAACAATCACTTTTTTCTTTGCAGTTGACTTAGTCTTTGGTAGTTTATTTACATGTTGGTTGGCGTTAGATATTATGTGCTTTACACAGTGCTGGCCATATTTCATAAAGCACTTTAAATGCTTTAAGCATAACTTATATTTATGCGTTGTTTTAAGCATTATTCCCTTTATCTATATGTTGTGTGCAACACTTAGCATATGCTATGTTTAATATGCTAAGCACTTTATAATTAATTCAACGCTATAGAAATCATTATCATATATATATATAACATATATATATATATACTCTCCTTTCTCTATATATATATATATATAACTTTTATATATATATATATACATAACATATTATGTATACATGTATATATGTATATATATATATCTCATAACATATATATATATATATAGAAAATAAAAAATAACAACTCAAAAAATCACAGCAAAAATGCAAATTTTCATCCTTGATGAGGTAGAAAGAACCTCTATTTATACACAAAGATGAGAAACTATAGGCTAGAAACGGGATATCAAAGATGACACTTCTCAATTCAAAAGGTTTGACTCGGATAATAAGAAAAGGTGGCAGCTAGAATCATTGTACAGTAAACACATACATAGCCAGCCATAGTGAATGAGTCGCTTACTCAAATAGATAGCAAGAATGATAATTAGAAATGCAAGTTTATTGTCTTCTACAAGTCTACTTACTTTTTCCAACTTCACATTTGACCATTTCACATATTTCAAATTGCTTCACAATCTATATTTTTTTTGCAAAATAGACTTCTAATTAGTTCATACTATTCATAAATTTGTGCCACATTATACCCTTCGTGCCCTATTATTTTGATCATTGTTTTCTATTAACTAGGTCAAAGCTTCCTATGTGTGAACAATCACTTTTTCCTTTGCATTTTACTTAGTCTTTGGTAGTTTATTTACATGTTGGTTGGCATTGGATATTATGCACTTTACACAACATTGGCCATATTTCATAAAGCACTTTAAATGCTTTAAGCATAACTTATGTTTATGTGTTGTCTTAAGAGTTATTCCCTTTATCTATATGTTGTGCGCAATACTTAGCATATGCTATGTTTAATATGCTAAGCGCTTTATAATTAATTCAACGCTATAGAAATCATTATCACATATATATATATATATATACATATATACACGTATACATAATACGTTATATATATATCATAACATATATATGTTATGAGATATATATGTATATATATATATCATAACATATATATGTTATGAGATATATATATATATATATATATATATATATATATCATAGCATTATATATTTATGGGATATATATATGTATATACACATGTATGTATGTATGCTTAATATCACGTTAATAATATATATATATATATAATGGTTCTATAGCATTAGTTAATTATAAAACAACATGAAGTAAACATAATTCTCTTGTCCTATTGCTATAGATAAAGGAACAAACAACATGAAACATAAGTTATGTAAAACTTTGTTAAAATTCTTTATGGTATATGAGTGTATATGTAAAGCACGCAATGTCAATGCCAACTATGTAAATAACTACCTGAACAGAATCAAATGCAAGGAAAAAGGAAATAATTGTTCATAGAGAGCTTTGTTTATCAATTATCAGAAACAACAAATAATAAAGGCCGCGAAAGGGCATAATGTTTTGTGAATAGTATAGTGAAAGTCTATTACAAAATGGGTATTGAAGCAGTGAAAATAAATATCAAGCTGTAAACATTTAACTATGCTAAAACATAATTAATTCTAGCTATATATATACTTATTATATATAACATATGTGTATATATATATATTATATATATATAAACTTACAAGTTTATAAAATACTTTATTAGATATACAAACACACGGTCCATGTCCTTATTTCCATGTTTCCTGTGTCCATATCCACTTTCATATTATGTTTATATTCCTTCCTTCAAGGCTTCAAGGCCATCCATTCTCCCCTCTATCTTCCATCTCTTATCTACCTCCTCTCATCCTCCTTTCCTTTAGCTCCTATGTCTCCACTCCTCTCCTCTATCTCCTTTTTCCTCCACTCCTCCCTTCTCCTCCTCTCCTCCATCTCCTCTCCTCCTTTCTCCTCTCTACCTTCTCCTCCATCTTGTCTCCTCTCCTTATTCCTCCATCATTCCCTCCTCTTTTTCTATTCTCCTCCAACTCTTCACCCCTACCTCCATCCAACTTCGCCCTCCACTGCTACCACCGAACTCCCTACACGGACCCTATAGTAGCGCTCCCCATGTCTATCCATCGTTCATCCACACCTCCTCGTGCACCAATCACTGCCACCCCTACACAGGTCTTCCTCCATCCTCCATGCATCGACCAACGTTCTCCATCCTTTTTCCTCCGACTAGTGATAGTTTGTCCCACCGTCCACTAGTGGGATTCAAACACATGACAACAGTGAAGCTACTGCTTGCAACTTACTGTTGCATTGCAGGGTCATCCCCATGCACATATGTTAATATATATATATGTGTGTGTGTGTATGTATATACTTATATACTATATATATCATACCTTGGTATTTAAACACATATTCATGGTCATATCGATTGACATATATACACGAAATGTATATATATACACAGAATGTATATATATACACAGAATGTATATATATACACAGAATGTATATATATACATGTCACCTTGTCTGATCGATATTCTCATGCATATGGGTAATTTGTTTATGAGCATGCGTAGATACACCTAACTATGTATACTCATGCATGTATTTACTAATGTATATGAGTTTATTGTTGACACA
Organism: Sequoia sempervirens; assembly: GCA_007258455.2. Classification (NCBI taxonomy): domain Eukaryota; kingdom Viridiplantae; phylum Streptophyta; class Pinopsida; order Cupressales; family Cupressaceae; genus Sequoia; species Sequoia sempervirens. The sequence continues at coordinate 9,588 of VDFB02272377.1, forward strand.
TACATATATACACATATATAAATTTTATGTATATATCACATTGATTAAATATAAACACATAAAGAAATCACAAATCACAAAGAGACTCAATACTTTAAACCCCTAAACAAGAACATTCACAAATAAAACCATAAGCAAGACTAAAGGTAACTTACTATTTCCCAAACTATTATCTCAACTTGACCAAACTAGAAGTGTGTGTGTGTGTGTGAAAGCTCAGTTTAGGTCTTTATAAAAGGTTACCAGACCAAGTTCTTCTCCCTGAGTGATACTTCCCCTCTCTTCAAGAGGCTTGATTCTATTCCTACACCCACCTTTACACTTTGCAATAGTAGTTAGCCGAAAAGAATACATTCACTTGGATCATATATTTTCATAATCAAAACATTTCATAACATCAAATTAAATCAACATTTATTCTTCATATTTCCAAAACACATAAAGCATAAATACACTCATCTAAAGCATTTTCACCCAACTAGGTAAAAGTAAATAAGTAGTAACACCACAGGGTGTAACATATTCCCCATCTTGTGAATCATCGTCCCTGATGATTTTAAGTAGCAGACATAGACATAAAATATAAGCATAAACATATCAAATTTTTTTTTCAAGAACTTTCAAAAGCATGTAAGACATGAGGAAACTTTTGCTTTATTTTAGCATTGTCTTCCCAAGTGGCAGAATCTTCTACATACTGGTCCCATTAGACTTTACATTGCAGAACCTCTTTGTTGCGTAAGTGAAGTTTACATGTTTTGAGCACCTTGAGAGGCTCGATTGTTACCATTTTGGGGTCCTATACATGTAAAGCATTCAAATCAATAACATGGGTATCACCTAGTATATACTTTTTAAGGTTTGAGATGTGAAAGACATTATGCATCTTGGCAATAGCTGGTGGAAATGCAATTCGATAAGCAACTGGGTATATTTCCTCAAGAACCTTAAAAGAACCTACGTAGAGCGGAGCTAGTTTGGATGACTTTCCAAACTTGATGGAACTCTTATGAGGTTTAACCCTTAACAACACCTTTTCCCCTACTGCAAAATTTTTGGGTACCCGCTAAGAATTTGCATAGCTTTTCTGCCTATCATTGGCTTCAGCTAGCTTCTACTTAATAATTCCTACTTGCTCCTCCATCTCTAATAACATCTCTGGCCCAAGACTTATCCTATCTTCTAGCTTATCCCAACTTATAGGAGTTCGACATTTTTTTCCATAGGATGCTTCGAATGGAACCATCTTTATTGTTGAATGATAAGAATTGTTGTATGCAAACTCAACCAATGGTCAATAATCTTCCCACTTATATTGTTGATCTATGAAATACATCCTTAGTAGATATTCAAGCACTTGGTTAACTCTTTCAATTTGTCTGCCCATCTTCTGATGATAGGATGAACTTATGTTCAACTTAGTTCCAAGTGAGGAGAACAAGGTTTGCCAAAACCTAGATGTCACACAAGCGTCCCTATCCAAAATGATCTTCTCAGGAATCCCATGCAATCTGAACACCTCTTGAATAAATTTTTGATCTATAATAGGAGATCCATCAGGTAAATTCCCTAAAATAAAATGTGCCACCTTAGTTAACTTATCAACCACCACTAGAATGGCATTATGCTTATTCCTTGACATAGGTAGACCTTGCACAAAGTCCATGCTAATGACTTGCAACTTACTTTCTAGTATATCATGTGGATATAAAAGACTTGCAGGGTGATGGTGTTTTGATTTTACTCTTTGGCATTCTAAGTATCTTGCAACAAATCTTGCAACATCCCCCTTCATACACTTCCAAAAATATAATGGCTTCACATCCGCCAACATCTTCATCACACCAGGATGTCCAGAGTATAGTGCATTGTGAACTTCTTTCCACACTAGGTTCCTTAACTCCTTTGAATTAGGTACATAAACTCTCCCTTTAAACCTTAGTAATCCAATTGGTTCAAATTGAAAAACTTCATACCTTGCATCTTGTGTATTATCCATGAGTGCTTGCTTAACTTGCTCGTAAAATTCGTCACCCATGGATTTGTGCAACACCTTTCCCTTAAAGTTGGTTTGAATTATTACCATTGAGGCAATATGCCTCCTATGACTTAGGGAATCTGCAACTCGATTCTCTTTTCCTTTGATGCAGTTGATGTTGAAGTCATAGTCTGATATCAACTCCAACCACCTCCTTTGTCATTCATTCAAATTAGGTTGAGTAAATAAATACTTCAGACCATGATGATCGGTCTTTAGTTCAAAAAGTTTTCCCATCAGATAGTGTCTCCACATCTGCAATGTATGAACAACCTCCACTAACTCCAAATCATGTGATGCGTAATTTTTTTCATAGGGCTTCATCTTCCTAGATTCAAAAGCTATAACTTTCTCTTCTTGCATCAAAACTCCTCCTAATCCTTCACCCGATGCATTTGTTATGACAATAAAGTTGCCTTATGGATCAAGAACCTTCAGTATTGGTGCAATAGTCAACCTCTTGAGTAGGTCAAATTTTGCTTGACACTTTTCCTACCACTCAAACTTATTACCCTTCCTTTGTAGTGAAGTAATAGGAAAAACCTATCCTAGAAAAGTTTTCAACAAACTTCCTATAGTAACCAGCCAAACCCATAAAACTTCTAACCTCCGGTACACTTTTGGGCACTGCCCACTCAAGCACCGACTTTATCTTAGCTGGATAAACTATAATCTCTTTTGTCAAAATCATGTGACCTAGGTATTGTACTTCCTTCTAAAAAAATTTACACTTAGAGAGTGTTCCATATAACTTGTGCTCTCTTAACCATTGGAGAACTATCTTAAATGTTTACAATGCTCCTCTTCAATCTTGGAATAGATTAAGATATCATCAAGTAATACTAATACAAACCTATCTAGGCAATCTCTAAATACTTCATCAAGTTCATGAATGTTGCAGGTGCATTTGTAAGTCCAAAGGGTAGGACTGTGAACTTGTAACGTCTATATCTAGTCTTGAAAGCAATTTTGAAACTGTCTTCATCTTTGATCCTTGGTGATAACTAGATCGTAGATCAATCTTTGAAAACACTGCCACTTCTCACATCTGATCGAAAAGATCATCAATATGTGGCAATGAGTAATTATTCTTTATCGTAGCTTTGTTAAGCATCTGATAATATATACATAAGTGCAAGGTACCATCCTTCTTCTTCATGAAGATCACAGGCGCTCCCTAGGGTGAAAATTGGGTCTTATCAATCCCTTGGACAACAACTCTTCCAACTATTCCTTAAGCTCCATTAATTTTGTTGTAGTAATCTTGTAGGGTACTTTGGATATGGGTTTTGACCCTTGTAGTAGGTCAATGGAGAAATCAAATACTCTCTTAAGAGGCAGTCTAGGTAGTTATTCTAGAAAGACATCCACAAATTTTCGTAAGATTGTATACTTCTCCATATTTGTTTCTCTAGATTCCACCACTTCTCCTTCAACCTCTTGAGAATCTTGTGGTTCACAATACATGGCATCATCTTGAGGAGTGACTTCCTTGAATTCTTCTAGTTTATCTATTTTAACTACAAAAAGTTGAAAACCTTTCTTTTTTGCCTTATGCATTTGCACAACCAATATCTATCGCAGTTTCACTTCTCTAGGAGTTCCTTGAAAAAACACTTGGTTACCTAGATCATCTAAGCATTCTATA
>VDFB02272378.1:0-13638 GCA_007258455.2 Sequoia sempervirens
AAAATACTAAATAAATATAAGGTGGCCACTACATAAGGAATTTTAGTAGATTAAGTGTTCTTGTAACAAAATAAGTTACCAAAAGAACATAATAAATTCTAATTTTAAAGTCTATATAATATAGATTAGTGTTATAAAAATATAATATAGTATGCATGTGTAAATATTTATGTATATATAGATATATGGTAAAATGTAGTTGGATTCATTTTCTTAATGTTTTATTTATTTTTATGTATACATGTCCCTATATAGTTAGCCTATCTTATCTATATACATGTACATTTCTAACATTTACCTTATCTACCCATTTATCACACTCATCTATGCACCTACTTATATTTATTTGTTAGTCATTGAATTTTATAGTTTGTCATCAATATAATATTTTTGTAGTTGCAATAGTGACCCATGATTGTGCACTTCTCATTTTCTTTCCACAATTTAAAATTCCAATTTGATTGATTAGCCCCATTCCTTGTAACCACAACAGTTGTCCATTTTTTCTCAAATATTAAAATTAAAATTTGATTAGTTGACTCCTTTCACATACCAAACTTTAGTCAACTAAAAACATGTTTGACTGATTTTTATGGTATGTGCTACTATTTAAAGACGTTCAATGCATTCATTTATCAATGTCTGGATACACAAGAGCTCTCTCATCCTAGGGAATAAAAAATAATTGATATCAACAAATTTCAATTTGGTGAACTGAAAAGAAATAACATATTTACATGATATGATATTTCTCTATTTTCTTTTAATCTTTGTACATTTTTTGAATGTTGATCTAGGAGAACATGTCTCCTTGTGACAAAATGATAGTTGTTTAAGTATTTTTAAATACCACTAATCAATAGATCTTGAAAAATAATAGAGTGCAAATATTTATCCATCAAAATAAAAGACGAGTATAATGCCACCATGTGTAGGGATGACTTTGAACTTAGAGAAATAATCTACAACGATGACTATCAGGGACTAACAAGAGCATGGTATTAGTGTTTGGAAAGCCCTATTCTGAAGTCAATGATTATGGTAGGGACACGTTTGATATAGTTTGATGTTATGTGCTACTATTTAAAGACATTCAATACATTCATTTATCAATGTCTAGGACACATACTATCTCTCTCTTCCTACAACATAAAAACAATTGATATTAACAAATTTCAATTTGATGCACTAAAAATGAGTAACATATAATTTAAATGGTATGACCCTTCTCTATTTTTGTAAAAATCTATGTACACTTTTTGAGGGTTGATCTAGGAGAACATATCTCCTTGTGACAAAATGATAGCATTTAAGTATTTCTAAATACTTATCCATCAAAAGAGAAGACGAGTAAAATGTTATCATGTATAGAGATGAATTTGAACTTAAGAGGACTAATCTACAATGATGACTATAGGGAATAACAAGAGTGTGGTGCTAGTTTCTAGAAAGTCTTTCTTTGAAGACCATGAGCATGCTTTTCCTAGACCTCGACTATGTATATACTAAAGCTGATGTAGGGACTCCCATTCAGGATATAATGTATTTCATGCCCATGTGTTTCTTAGACCCAAAAGACCTTATCAAATCAAGATAATTAAATTTCTTAAGTCTAATAGTCTAGTTTCAAGCTATTTGTAATTCCATGTGATGTTGCCCTTATATTCTTAGTTTGAAGTACAAGGATCAATCATGGAATGTGATGGGTGCTCAAGCTGGTGATATCTCCCAATGTTTTCAATTGGTTGTGTGGTAGTTCCCTAAGTCTCACACTCTTTTAGTGGCCCTATGAGTGGTGTATGGGCTCCTAGATATTCAAATGAACCAAACCCAAATGCAATGGACCTTGGGTTGTAGGGTCTTTCCTACACTGGTCGTTTGTGACAATAAAACTAATGTATAGGTGGGTTGTTTCATACCTTTTGGATATTTTCTAATTGTGATAGTGATCCTTTACTCATTGAATGTGTTGTTGCTTGACCTAGAGAATATGTGTAGGTTCTTCTAATGCCTTGTTGGGTTGTGTGTAGGTGCTTCTCGGCTAGGTATTGAGATGACCTGACCTTTATCTTGTGTAAAAAATTATGTATTGCCATGTCCATATGCTATGGGTGAGTTTCCAATGTTTATTGGGTCAAGTATTGGAAAATAATTCTAGTCTGTGTAGGCCATTAGTGGTCTTAGAATTGACTTCTCTAGTGCATGAGGAGACAAGTTATCAACTACCTAGTCCTTTGAGAATATTAGAAGGTAACCTTACCTTCGTTCTATGTAGAATTGAATTTTGCACTTTTATCACGTATAGGCTATTATTTCTCTTGTCTATGTTTTTATTCTATTTTTGCACATGAAGGTAATCTATTAGCTACATTTGGACTATAAGAAAGAAATCTAAATTTACTATACCTTTCCCTTAATTGTAATTATTGTTTCAATTCCTAATGGATAGGATTGACATTACAAGTGTAGTTGTCAGGGTCAAATCACTTTTGCCTTGCCATTTTTATGATAACTTGTTGACCTAAAGATGGTTCATAGAGGTTATGTGTTGCAACTAATTACTAAACATGTCCAATTAGGTATTAAAACTAATTACTAAACATGTACAATGTTGTTACAAATGTACCTTTAATGAATTTGGGCATGTACATGTATTCTCTACCCTTGTATTCACTATGGCTTCCCTTTGTGTGCTAAGGTGGTTATCAAGTGTTTCAAGTATTTGCTATACTCCAAGTCTATTTGTAAAAAATAAAAAATCAAGGATAGAGAGATTGGTACAGGTCATCTTGCAATTCTAAAATTGAAGTTTCTTGCTTGAATGAATATGGTAATCCTTCTTTTGTACATTTAATGCTAAAAAGTTAGATCTTTGAAGGACTTTTGTTCTTATACAAGTGCCAATATATTGTCTACAAGGTGTGTGCTAATATGATTAATAATTTTGTCCCTATACAAGTGCCAATCTATTTCCTTTGGAGATGAGATGAAAATTGTAATGTTATATATGTATGCTTGAAAGATATAAAATTAGGATGTTGGTTGCTCTTTTGAAACACTTATATAGAGGGATGCCTAAATATAATCTAGGACATCAAATGATGTAAGTTTGTTATGTAAAGGTTGAGAGTGTCAACATATAAATCTTATAAATATGTAGTCTAGCAAGGGGAATCTTACATCCTATGAATATGTAGTCTAGCAAGGGAAATCTTGCCATGTCTCATTTCTAGTCAATCGAAGTTTGTACATATTACATCTATATTTATGTATTTTTTGTTTTTGTTTTTTGTGTGTATTCTTTTCTTGATTATGTTTTCTTTACAACATTGCTCTTCCTTCTTTACTTTTTAGAGTTTTGAAGGTATCCATCCTATCATGTTTTCTATCTATTTCCCACCGTGCCATTGTATTTGTTGGAATTATCCATCTAGCCATGCTTGACCCTCAACACCTTATCCTATAGCTTGAATCTTGTGTTATGGTTGATCCCCAATCCCCAATATTTCTTCCTAAATTTCCATTCCCCTTCTAACTTCCTAACACATGTCATATTGTTTCCAATAGTTTATTTTTGGTTCCATCACTTTCAAAATGGAGCCTTTACCACCCATGATCATTGTTCAAATTTGAAGTCACATGTGTTCTTGGTGGCTAACCTAATCTATTTGTGGAGGATATAAAAGAGTTTTTCATTCCTAATCATCATCTACACTTATCTAAATTCCTTTCAAAATCCATTTTGATCACTTGTGTTTGAGTGTGGGAATCCTATGATGAAAACCCTAGTGTTTTTGGAGGGCGATCTCATATAAAATTTAAATTTGGAGTTTCATTGGATGTGGTTTCCAATCATATTGGGTTGGTTTGATTAATTGTTGTTGTCGACATGAATTTATTGTTGTAGTTACTGATATTGTAGAACTATTCGAATGTAATACAACCGATATTGTAATAAGAAAGAGATTGGAATTTATGCCTATTATTTTTTGTTCTTTATAATAAGAAGATCAAGTGTTATTTATATCATTTATTGTTTCAAATATAGTGATTTTGTTGATGTATAAATAATGTTTTTATATTTGAGTTATCTATGATTTGATTGAATGGTAAACTTGATAGTGGTGTTATTCAAATATTAAGTGTTTTTGGAAGGTTAAAATTAGATTTACATTATTATTTTGGCACAAGACATTACGAATCCATACTTGATGTCTCCATGATTAGCAAGGACATTTCAACAAGTTTAGTCAATTTACCATGGAGTTTATCTAGCTATATTTACAAGGTTTATTGTATTGAGAGGTAGTTTATGGTATAACATTGTAAACATTGCAAGGCACTTGAAGTGATCTATTTCATAAATATAGGATATGTTCGATTGATAATGGATATTTGAAGAAAATTAACTATATGCATGAATCTTGAATTTATGAATTTTAGGTACATTCAATTCTATATCCAACAATATTTCATAGTTTTGGTATGATTTTTCCTTGTGGGAATTGACTTTGTTGCCCAATAGATAATCACTAGTCAACAACCCAAACAAACATTCAATTTCAATATATATTTTGGGGTTCTTTCTTACAATTTGAATGCCTAAGTAATAATAATGAGTATCATGAATTAGGGGTATAATTTATGCTAAATATCTAGTAAGATTAAGCTAAAATACTAGTAGAGAATCATGCTAATATGGTCTACAACTTGCAAGCGTAAGCAAAGCATAATAATATACACATGAAATAATGTAAAACTATTTTCATATTTTATTGCATGTTAATGATGTTATTAAATATTTAATTAAGGTCTTGTAGGTTTAGATGGAGTAGATAGTGTTTTTGTTAACTTAGCATGAAAAATATTAGGAGTTAATAATACATTGCCAGGTATAGTTGCAGAGGACCTAAATTTGTGTTTTAATATTTCTCTTTCATCATTTTTTTAATGACCTTTGGGATCACCCTCCTAGGTTTAACAAGGCTAAAAATGAAAGGATTTGCCCACTCTTATCAATGGACCCATTGTTTTCCACTATTTTTTGATAAGTTTAGCTCTATGCCCATATTGACATTTATCCTTGATCTTGAGTGTTGAAGTCTCTTTGTAGGATTTGTGAAACCAAAAATTTGAGAGCCAACACTCTCTATCACCAAATTTTATGACCCTCTATTTCTTTTATAATGGCATATGTTACATCAAGTGAGATGTTTAATAGGTTGTAAATTATAAGTTTAAATATAAATTTTAAAAATTATATTCCATAGTTAAATTTTAGTTGAAACGTATATTTTTGTATATGGGACTCTCTTACACTTCTAGAGTTTTGGACCTAAAAGGAGAGAGATACAAAACCTTAACGCTTCACTCAAGAACAAACCCTTGCGATTTCAATGCAAAGGAGATTGAAATCTATCAAAGAGGATTGTCCTAAAGGATGAAAAATGATAAAGAGGTTTGCCACTAATGCAAAACTTGGAAAATGCAAGATGTTTGAAAAAACACAATGATATGTAAAAAGACCTAGAAATACAAATAAAATGTAACATAAAACTATGAGATTCAAAGTCTACATCTGGAAACTGGAGAAAGATGGGAAGGAGCTCAGGAATCCTGAAATTGCTACTTTTTAGGCCAACTGGGACTCATATGCCAAGTTGGGTGACTTATTCTTGCTTCGGGTGAACAATATCAGAATAGGTTTCAAACAAATGGGTACTCAAATCTGAAAAAATATTTGTCAAACTCCTATAGTGGGACTCGTTTTCCACTAATGGCGAATCATTCCACTTCTAAATTTCTAGAAATTCAAAAGTGAAATTTGTAGTTCTCGGTCTGCTCTTTTGCTCCTGATTCAGATCTGGGTCCGAAACTATCAAATTCAACCTGTAGGTGTTCTCCAAGATTCTCTTAGGACTTTGAAAACTTGATGGAAACTTTTAGAATCTTTCTTTTTAACAAATCTACAACCTAAACCTGCAAATCACATGCAAAGAGAGGGAAAAATTGTTGTAGGGTTAGTGAATAGGGGTTTGCCTTGGTCAAACCCTGTGTTGGTAATTGAACCCTTGAAGTGAAATGAAATATGGATTTAGAGAATGATGAATGAACAAAAGCAATTCTAAAACTCACCAAACCCTTGAAGTAGAATGTTGCAAACATGCAAGTAATGACTCTAATGGATGTAGACTTGAAAATTCTTGAAATGTTTAGAATGCTTGATAGATTGATTAGGGGGGGAGGAGGATTAAATGAGTAGAAAATCCTTGTATTTACACTTGATTATACAATCATTCTCGAAAATACATCATCACAAGTCGACCTTATATCTTAAAAAATAAAAACCCGCCAAAAATTTGAATTGATTTTGAATTTTGAGCCAAAGGGGACTCATTCGCCACTTTGGGTGAATGGGTCCCACCTAAGGGGACTCATTCACCCAAAATGGTGAATGGGTCCCACCTTAGTCATTTGAGGTGGGTTTTAGGATTTAAATGTTTTAAATGATGTTTAACGGGTTTATTTTCAAAAATACTCATAAGTAAGGCCTATAGATGCAAAATGGGGCCAATTAAAGCATAAGAAAGCCAAATTATTAATGACAAGCCTAAAAAAGTGTGAAAGTTTGTTACAAAAATTTACAACACTTTGAAATAAGGCTTGGTAAATGATAAAAAGAGGTTATTTAAGTGAAATACATTAATAAGACCCTAGAAAAGTGTGAAAGTGTGTTACAACACTTCACAACACTTAGGTAAGGCACCATTAAAATCCTTATTAGTTCACAAGGGCCCAAGACTTAATGTGAATGTATTAACCACATTACAACACTAAATCAAGGAAAAACTAAGCCAACATCCACAAGAAGGACCCAAATGAGTATGAAAATGTCCAAAGATCCATTTTTCTATGCTACATTTAGCCCCCCTTTAGTGAGAGGATGGACTTGCTTCAAACTCACACTAAAGTAGACAAACATGAACATCAAGAGGGATCCAAATGCACCCATGCTGGAAAGATGAGACAACAACAATCAAGAGGGGTGATCAAGCCCCCAGGATCAAGATGCCATGGAAAACCAAACATAAGCACAAAGGAACACATATGACAAGGCCAATCATACACTTCCAAAGATGAAAAAGGAGAAAAGCAAAGAAAGAAAAGAGAGAATCAGATCAAGCTTCGATCATTTGTCCATCATGACATGGATTAGATCTAGGTTGTTTGTCTAGAAAAAAATGCATACTCACTTTGAGGCGACAAAACTCCTAGTTGTTCGTTGGGTGAGAAGTCCTAAAAGGGTGATAAACATACACTCATGGTTGGTATGTACTCAATCACACACACATAGGTGGCTATGGGGAATGTCATGCCTCAGATTGGGTTTCCCACTCAACCATACCAAATTTATACCTCTTGATAACTTTAATAGGGAGCCACAAAGAAAAATGGATTTTCAAGCTTCATGAGACAAGCAAAACTTTGTATGCTGGGAGCTCATGAAGAAATGTGATGGCTCCACAGGAATGCAATCTATGTTATGCAAGGTGGCCATATAACAGCAAATGCAAAATGCAACATGCAAAGAATGTTCAAAGGAGTCTTGCTTAGTTCACGTGAGGTATTTAAGTTAGAGAATATTGTGCCTAATGTCTCCAAGATAGAACCAATCAAAGAATAGAAAATTCACAACTTAGGGGATGCAATGTGTCACATCAAGCCACTAAGAGGAATGTAATATGCTAAGAGAGATCATGCTCAGGAAGGACACTACACCCAATGTCATCCACAAAGCGACAAACATATCGTAAGAAGTAAGAAGGCTACACTAAGAACCAAGAAAAAATGAAAATGCAAAAGAATAATGCCAATGCATGTCCCCACTTTAAAGGAATTGCTAACACCATACTGTGAGAAATCACTTCAAAGTAGCAAATAGAAAATGCAAATAAGAAGAAAGACATGAGAGCCAACTTGGAAAGCCCTATGCCAAGTCATATGTTTCCAAGTAAAGATACGTCATGTAAGAGAAAAAGAGAAGAGAAAGGGGTTTCACCCAAAAAGGAAACACCAAACACATAAGGGGTCTATGGATTTGGGGTCAGTATGTTCTTTGCTGCAATTTTTCTAGAGAGCTTGGAACTGTCATCATCTCCCAAATACACATAGAACGGGAAGAATGACACAAAGAAAGAGAAAACAAAGAAAAACCTTGTGGGTCAACATGGAAGAGACATAGGGTGTCTCAATGCCTTGCATCATCCCCAAAAGGAAAACACAAGACAAATGAAAAATAAAAGGTGAAAGTAAAAGAAAAAGCTTTTGGATCAACATGGAGACATGAATGTCTTGATGCCTTACATCATCCCCAAAAGGAAAACACAAGAAAAATGAAAAGGAAAAGAAAAAGAAAGCATTTTGGTTCAACATGAAGGAGACATGAATATCTTGATGCCTTGCATCATCCCCAAAAGGAAAACACAAGAAAAAGGAAAAAGCGGTGCATGACATAGAGAAGAATGAAGGTACAAATAGAGGAAGTTCACAAAGGGAGAGAACATCAAACATAACATCATAGGGGATCACATTACACACATGCAATCACACAAAAGAAAAAGAAAGAAAATGAAAATGTAAAAGACTAGTAAGGAAAATAGAAGTCAACCATCAAGCAAGTCATCCACTTCCCAATCTCAGTGTATATAAGCTAAAGGTAGATGACGAACTGATGGGAGAACAAAAAATGCATTATTAGGACAACGCTACCAATTTCTTTCCCCCACTGGGTGCAGGGAAAGAATGAGCCTAGAGAGGTGATGGGAAAGGTCATGTAAGAGTGAGAAGAGAATTTTTTGCAACTATTACATGACAATGAGTAAGAGAGTATTTTATGGGATCATTGGATAGCAATTATTGCCATCAAAGTGATAAATGCTCAATATTTCTTTCAATGTATGACATTCATCATTACTATGTCCAAGAACTTGATGATATGCCCAACGTGGAACTTTGGAATCTTTAGGATATATCACCAAACTATTTACAAGTGGTAATATTATTAGTTCTTTGTTTAAAAGGATTTGTAATTTCCTTTCACTTTTAGGTGGTGGACGGAGAGGAAACTTTAGTTTTTGTAACTTGTAAGGCTGCTTGCATTTACTAGATTCACCCTTTTCTCTAATTGAAGGAGGAGGACCCAAAGAGATCCTCTCATCCTTGTCATTGTTATTAATCAAGGTTTTCTCTAGGAAGGAGGACATTCAGATTAGGAGGGGAATCAAAGATCACTGTGCCATCATCATGAAGCCTTAGATATTCTTTAGGAGGCTTGTTGTTATGAGGGAGTCTTGATAGCTTATCCCCTTTGTGTTTTCATCGTTTGGTATTTTTTCTAGAAGTTGATGAATTTCGTGTTCACTTGTTGTGTCACATCCTTGTTTACTCAAGATTGTGAAACCTTTTCCATATGTCTGTTCAAGGTTTATTGGAGTGTTGGTTACTTTATTATCATAAAATGGTTGAGTGTTTACTTGTCTAGAGGAGCTAGGTTCACCTGTGGTAGGGAACTTAGGTTCAACTAAATTGTCTCAGTTTCAGGATGTAAGTAACCAAACATCTCAGGAGGTGGTATTGTAGGTGAATTTGGTTGGTTCATGGATGGATAAAAGGACATGCATTAGCTTCAAGGTTTTCATCATCTTCTCCAATGATGTCAACATCACGAGGAGGACATGCATGAGGAGTTGAAGGAGCATGAGTGAGTTAAATGTCATTAGGATTAGTTCCAAAGGAATAAATTGAGACATCCACTAAGGACTTTAATGACATCCAAAGCTTATTAAAACACATATCCATGATGCAGACTGGAGATTCCACAAGATGAATTAAACTAGATGCAATGAATTGAAGGGAACAACAAATCTGGAAACATAAACAAAAAGGTAATAGTCAAAAATAGAAATGTAGAGAATGAACTATAAATGACAGAAAATGCAGTGAAAAATGTGCAAAGGGACTGATTCACCCTAAGTGGCGAATGAGTCCTGGTACTATTTTTTTTGAAATTTTTTAGAATTTTTAAAATAAATTTTATTCTTTTTATATTTTCTAATGCAAATATGATGTGAAAATACATAATTTTAGTGACTTTTAATGAGATGAAATGCAATAATGCAATCTATATGATCTTTTTACTAATGTAAATTTTGGAACCCTAGAATGCAAATTAAACAATTCAAGGTGCAATGCAATGTTAATGCAAGCTATTCCTAGGATGTAGATGCTCTCAGAAATATGATGCTCTAATTTCACTTCCTAGGGAAGGTTCTTGAGTGAAAGATTGAAAATAGCCTCTATCCTTTTAGGTCCAAAACCCTAGAAGTGAAAAGAGAGTACCCTATTTTCTATGTTTCATTAGTATTTATATTTTTCCAGTGAAATTTATATTCTAATTTTCTTATATTCAAAATGTAAATTTATTTTAGATCCTAACACAACATTAAACATAAACACTAATCCAAGTATTATTTATATTTGACTCAATCTAGGATGTAGAGTTGATGCATTATGACATAAAATCTTATGCAACCCAATATTTAGAGGATCCCTAAATCCTTGATTTTGAAAATATCAATGCAAAATAATGTCAAATTATGTCTATTTTTTTGTGTGAGGGATAGGATATTTAATTTTTGAAAAATTAATAATTTTTTTGGTCTAATTTTGATGCAAAATTTTATCCCAATGGGATTTTTGGCAAAGTATGTGTAGTTATAAAATTGAAAACCTTTAATTTTGATTAACAATCCATTCTTCAAGAAGCCAAGACTCAATTGATTACAAATCCTTTTAAATGGTGAACAACATGAAAGATATATTCAAATAATGTAGAGAAATAAATTATATAGTTAATTTAAAGGAAGAGCCAAAAATCTTTTAGTGATTCAATAAAGCCAAAAATAGAAATAAATCAAATAATTAACTTAATTGGGCACATAAGGCACATAAAATTATTTTTAAAGTAGGTGCATAAATGTATGCATAGGTTGTTAGAGTTTAGTATTTGCAAATTTTTGTCTTGTGTATGAATTCTCAACTTATCCTATACATGTATAGATATATTATAGATAAATTAATTAAAAAATAAGAATACAATTAATTTTGAGAAAAGCATTTTATTATTATCAATTTATATAATTTACTTTTAATATGCAAACTCCAATTCTACTTGATGTTTTCACATGGTTTCAAAGTTGTAGGTCCCATTTTATATTAGCATTCATTCTTATAAAATTTTGAAGCTACAAGGATACAAAAACAATAGTAGATGATATTAGGAGAATCATAAAAGCTAATAGAGTGGTTAAGTGGTGAATGATTCTCTACAAGATGGGGGTATCTTAGTTGCTATGTTAATTCAATTTTTTAGATATGGTGAGGTGTAACAACATATGTTTAAAAAATACCTACTACGAGCTAAAATGAGATTTATTATTACTTAAGCATTAAAATTGTAAGGAATAAGAAGGAAAAATATATTTATCTTTGTTAATAAATATAAATTGAAATATACTCAAGTAGTTTAAGATGTATGACTACAAGTCAATGATTACTTCAATAGGTGTCGGTATATAAAAATTTATCATTCAAAACATGTTTGAAGAGATAGGGAGAAGAATATTACATGAACCAATTCATTATTAGAATGCCATAGGAAGCCTCATGCATGTTGCAGCTTACAATAGATCTAGAACATAACACATGTAGAAAACATTATAAGTTAGGTTTCAACAAACCCTTGACAAAGCCAGTGAACAAAAGTAAAGAGAAGTGTTATATATATGCTAGAATAATTAATCTTGGGATCACATTTGAATCCCTAGAGCTTATTGGATATTGTGACAAATTGGGCAATTGATATCATCAATTTACTATTTCATTTTGAATAGAGATTTAGTTTCTTGGATGAGTAAGAAACAACACTTATACTTTCTAAAGCTAAAATTGGGTCTATATCAACTCAAGTTAACTTGTGAAATAAATAATCTGGTTAAGGAAATTTTTGAAGGATATTGAGAAAATTTTGACACAATCCACAAGTTTTAGAATGTAATAGTCAAAACTACATTGTGATTAAAAAAACTCTAAGTTTTAAGCACGCTAAAGTGATTTTTCTTGTTCGAACTAGTTTTGATTAGATTAAGACTAGAAGGGCTAGCACCCATTACAAAACAACCAAAAAGGCAAATGAGGGGATCACAAGGAGTGAGACACGTAGCCAAAATTAAAACATAAACATGAACTTAAACAATCCAACTAGTAAAGGACACAAAGAAAACACATAGAATAAAGACCAACACAAGACCACCAAAAACCTATAGGTCTCCCAAAAAATTGAGACCACTGATAGCATTCCATTCCTAAGACAGGAATTGGAGCTTCTCTTCAAAAGTTAGAGGGTGTAATGCCCAAAATTTATAATTAAGGCAAAAGAACCTACTAATTTTTTAAATAAAAGTAAAAGACATTAACTACATGACACATGATTTACCATATTTCACTTGTTAACTAGCAACATGCATCGGGTGACTTTGTCCAAGCAACAATGTCCTCAACATGTTGCCCAACAGTGAGTAACGATAATTTAAACAAGCGGGTGTGGGTGGAATCCATCACACACACCCTCAAATGTCAAGGAGGAAAACCATAAGAGACATTTAAGTAGGTGAAGGTACCAGGATTAAACAAGGATCTCATACCCACAAGTATATAAGCTTGGTTGATTGAAACCTAAAGATTTATTGGTGTAACAAATTAATATTCTTGTTTTCCTTACCCATTTTAAACCATCTTGACAAAATTGTTATAATCTAAATTGACATTTAATTTTCAAAATTCAAATAAATAAAACAAGTAAGATATTTATAATTTACTCTAAATTTACAATTCCAATATTTGTTTATTTTCAATTATTATTAATATTATTATTCACTTACCCTTTTATATATATAGTAAGTAATTTTATTTTATTTATTTTTAAAATAAATATAAGATTAAGAAAGAACATATAGAAACAAGTGACACAAGCATCGAGTTCCTGCCGAGAGGTAAAAAGCATCTAGCTATGAGTTAGAAAAAGTAATTAGATAGGAGATAGGAATATAAATGTATTAAATATAGCTAGGAAAGTTTGAAGTAATTTGCAATGGTGCATTAATGCGTGGAATGTTTAGGGTCCATGGGCAACATGGTCCATAGAGACATGTGAACAGTTAACATGTGTTGATGGATGCATGCAAAATTGTATTTATGGGTACCATGTATACGTGGACTTTTTTATAGATATACCAATGAATACTTGTATTTTTATGTGTGTATGTATACATTTGCGACAAGAAAATTCTTTATGATCTTAATCAAGAAGCAAAAATGTATTATTATTTTGTTTAAATTATTAAATGCAAATAATCTGAAACATTTGTAACAATGCTTGAGCCATCTATGTATACATGTATGCATGTATACATGTATCCACGTGCACATAATGCATAGAAGAGTGAAAAGCATCCTCGGCATCTGAACGAGTCTCAAAGCACGATGAGACTCAATTTGCATTTGCAGTATTAAATGAAAGAA
>VDFB02272380.1:0-15623 GCA_007258455.2 Sequoia sempervirens
CCAGTGATTGGATGAGGGTTTCTCCTCACCATATTTGCAATGGGTTGAGCCCTAAGGGGAAGTCCACGGCCTCCTCAAGGCCCTTAATGAAATTATATATATAAATTGGGTTGGCTGAATTTTGGTCTAATAAAGACATTTACATTTACTATTGTCCTAATTCTAGCTCATTCTAAATTATGTGGGTGCTTGTTATAGGAACAACAAATAAATAGAGAAATGAGCAGAGCCAATATAACTTCAAAAGAATATACAGAAATTTTTTTGCATCCCATTCCAGCTAATTTCGTTTAAGATTGTATTGGATTAGACCCTTTTAACGAAAGAATGAATAAATTTAGTGCTGTGCAATTTATTATTTATTATCCTCTGTATAAATATCTGTTTTAGATTTTATCTTTTTCTTTACCAACAATCTATTTTCACAAGAACCCTTAAATCTATTTTTGTCTTGATCTAGGTCCATTATAATCCATTTGGGTGCATAGTTAAGGTTTTCTTGCAGGACAAACGGAAGAAGACAGAGCAAGCTTTTTTTGTTTTGTTTTTAGGTTCAACCTAAAAATAGTGCTTATAGGTGGTGTATGATTCACCAAAATAAATTGCCAAGAGATCACTCGCCCTTAACAGAGGAAATTAGGGACATACAAGGGAATCCATAATATTTTAAAATCTATGAAAAACATTAGACTATAGGATCTAAATCCACACAATTGAGACCAATTTATACTTTTATCACAGTTTCATTTTTCCTTGCAGGATTTAAAAGAACACTTAGTTGTCACTTGCTAAAATGGAATGAAACATATACAATTTCATACTCTACTCAATCTTTTAATCACATAGATGCTACATTCTTTCCTGCAGCTGTCATCTAGAATACACAGGTAGCTTCTCTTCCAAACACAGTCTTGTAACATGTAGTCTTGAAGGTGAATGGATTGTGAAGACTTTCCAGCTACAACTAGCAACCTGCAACTCAAACCTCAACTTAACTAGCCAATGGGAAGGAAAAAGCTCTCCACCCTTCCATATTGACATCATCAAGCCACAAAGAGCTCTAGTCAACCCCCGAGCCAAGAGTAATCACCAAGGACCCTCACAACAAAATTTACACAACGAGGGGTACAAAAAAGGCAGTCCAATAGGTTTCAACACAGTAGGGACTCATTGTAGGTTACAGTCCAATGGGTTTCAGCTCCACAGGGATTTATTCTAGGTCGCAGTCCAACAGGTACACCACACACAGAACCACAACCCATAAGTCACAACCTAAACAAAATACTCTAAATTTCTCACTCCCAAACAATGGTAGCAAGCAGCCACAGCAGAGATTTTACACAAAATACTCTAAATTTCTCACTCCCAAACAATGGTAACAAGCAGCCACAACAGAGATTTTACAGCAACTACTACAAAAAAATAAAAGAAAATTATAACAACAGAAACTTGGAGCATGTGATTTCCTACCTCTTTCTTGCATCATCTCCATTTCTCTTCCTCCCATCGTAAACTATTTCCCTCGGCCAGCCCCCCCGCAAATATTACCTAGAAATGCCTTTTTATGTCTTTCCTTGATGCCCTAACCCTAGTCACATGGGTAGGGATTTTAATATTCACCCCCTTTTTCCTTTTTCTTCCATTTAACCCTTTTTAAACAAGACTCCCAAATTGTCCACGGGTTGTATCCTCTTCAAGACACCAATAAACACTTGAACTCTCTTTATTTTCTCCAAATTTTAAACAATTAGTGGACAAGACATGATACTTAACTTGACAATCACATAACTAACACATAGTTTCACATTATGAAAAGGGTAATTAGGGTCTTGGTGATTCTCCTGCCTTCCATTGACCAATTTAAATCCTGCACACTTTAATTATTCTCAATACTTCTTAATAAAGAAAATAATTACTTAAATGGGATATTTTAAATCAAACTATCAATTGAACAATAATTAAATTTTCTTACCTTGATCATCCTTATTATTTATTGTTGAATGATTGTCGCTCCAATCTCAAGCATTTGAACACAAAATTCTTGTCACTTGACATTAGTAATTAAAATGCTAATTTATACACATACCAATTTAAATTCTATATGCTTGAGTAAAACTGGCCCACATATTAAAAATCACCGAAATATCTAAAATAACATTCTTCTTATACAATTACACTTCTATTTCTAAAATGGCCACTAAAATATAATTGAATCTATTAGCAAATCAAATGATAATTGTCTCTTAGTCAACCATGACGTCACTATATACATTTTCTCTCGGTAAACCTCCTCTCCACACTATTTAAATTTACAACTACTAGTTAGTCAATCTACATGACATATTCTAGCTCCCAAAGAACACAATACATTAGAAGTGGCATCCAAAATAACTAATTTAATGAGATCAAAGAATTTACAACATAATAGCATGACAAACGTTATGATGAGGTTGGATTCTTCCTCACCAACATAAAGGAATCATAAAAATTATTAATTCAATCATCATAATAGCAATCCTACCTTCCTTTCCTTCATGACCTTAAGATAACAATCACATAAGGGGTTAATTATCTTCCTAATTTCATATTTATTCCTGATATGTTCTACCCTTGTCAAAGGAACTATCCTATGTGCAACCAATTTCATGAAATGCAGATACAAGGTACATTAATAAGGCATACAAATCTGACGATCATTTTGCATGATGAAGTCACCAAAGATATATTTATGATATCATATAAACATCCTAAGTTACTTACCACATACACCTTAATTGAGTATCACTATCATGTACATTTCATGTTCTACATTCGCTCTAAGTCGTATAACTCTTTCATTTTACTCAACTAATTATCGCTAAAGGGAAACTATATCAAAAGTGTAATTAAAGTACTTGTAACTACCATACAAAAGGTGGGGCCTTACATCCCCCTCCCCTTGGCTTAGACTTCCTCCTGGAAGTTTGCAAGGTTCAAAGACCCAAATCCTCAATACAACAATGCACATGAATCCATTAACATACTCATTACTTTACCTTCAGATGAAAGTATCAAGTCATTCACTATAAGCCCACATTAGAGATATTTCTCCCAAGAAATAAACTTTCAAGTACTTAGGAAAAAAAAATATTCTCACAATGGGACATTTATCAGATATGCACTCAAGTTAGCAATTGCCATCAACCTTCCATGTAGCTCTAATTTTATCAACAATGTAACCAACTTTAAATTACAGAAAAATATATCTAAATGAATTCATAACCTTTGATCCCCTTCAAAATCTCTTGCACCATAAACATCACTCATGATGTTAGAAATTATTCTTATTTTTAATGGCCAATCATGTCTCAAAATTGTTAGCCGCACATTTGTCCAAATATTTCCTTAAGAGAACCATTTACCTCATAATCATGGCACTCATACCATGTCTCGAGGAATGTTAACTTGCATTATTTGTTACTTTCACACATAGTTCACATATATGTCACATCACATTTACTTTCACTTTCACATGTACACATAACAATAGCAAGGATGCTCTTCCCAATTGGGTGCGCCTGTCCCCATACAGTCACATAATGCACAACATAAGGCTCACACAATGGGGTTTACAAGGATGGATATTCTTGGGTACCACTCGAGGCCCTTCTCTAAGGACTCCTCCATACAGATAAGAACAATCATAGAACAAGGGGAAGAATGGATTGATGACCGTCCCATACCGGTCCCATTCACAACCCCTTTCAAAATAATTCCCCAACGCATCTACTCCCCTATACGACCTGCCAGGGAACCCCTAGGGATATGGCAGTTTACAAATTTTACATTACACCACACATGCCAATAGTTTACAACCAATGAAAAAGCCTCAAACTAAATAACATAAGATCACAAACCTAAGTTTCAATAAACTCCCAAAGAGGAAACTATAAATTCAAGAGAAAAATAAAATAAAAATCAATTGTAGCTATATTGCAACCTTTCAAACTTAATTCAAAATGAAATTTAAACAAGTCCTTGAGGAGAATCGGACTATAACAACCTTCAAATGGCTAAGTAGCCTAATAAAATGATTGTAAAATTCCACATTGTTGGCACATAATAAAGTAAAACATCAATTAAGAATTATGAACAATTCATATTCCAACAATACAATTTTCACATCACAAGCACCATGTGACTTGACAAGCCACCTAAGGGGAGGAGGGGAATGGTGGTTCTCTAACCACGTAAGTATAATAGCATGCAATAATTGGTGGCCCTTGACCACATAAATATGAATAACTGGTGGTCCCTGACCACATAAAGATAAGTAATTGGTGGTCCCTGACCACATAAATATGAATCATTGGTGGTCCCCGACCACATAAATATAAATCACTGGTGGTCCCCGACCACATGAATATGAATAGGTAGTGGTCCCCGACCACATAAATATGAATCACTGGTGGTCCCTGTAACTCCATCCTTTACCCATGGGTTATAACATCAAGGAATAGGTTTTCACTATGAACCAACAAGTGTGGCTCTCATTTGTGGGGGAGTAGGTCACAGTCAACATCCATAGGAGAATTACAATGACTCAACATAGATCCTTGGTCAGGATTAGGGACAACACCCTGAGCTCGTAATTTTCCCAATGGGAGAACATGTCTCTCAACCCCTATTTACACTAGCTGGCATCACACTCCCATAAGGAGGGAACCAAACACTAGAGGTACACATTTAACATACAAATAAGACTAACATAAGGGAATACACCACATTTCATTTAATAAATACACATCCACACATTTCATGCTTACTCCACTTCACAACAAATCAACTACACAAGATAATCACGAAGGGTACACATAGGGGATCGTACTAGACGTCCACCACCCTTATCCCAAGTTGAATAACTTGTCTCTCACACTTGGGAACAACACATATACTGGCTTTCCACATGACATGCCACAACACCATATACTTTATGTAGTTCATCACACCCTAGTACAAATGTTGTTACATCCACGCACACTTGGTTACTTTACAGCATGATCACTTACTTCAACCGTTTTGTTAACATCTACTCATTTGCATAAATAAGAGAATTTTTCAGATGATATATATCTGTAGCATAGATATTACTCTAATTTCATAGATTTGGAAATACATAATGCTTCACACTCTTTATCTTATTAATTGGTACTTGTGTTACACATCTGGTCGGATCAAATCTCTATCTTCATTTTCATTCAACTAGGTTCGTTATGTTTACTAATGAGTCTAGATAAAAGGGAAATTCCATTCTAGTTTACACTACATGTTGCAAGGATGTTCCTAGTTACAAAGTAATTTGACAACCATCATCTTTTCAAACATTGCATCAGAATGAAATATTACCATTAGTGCATAAGATACAAGATAAAATATTAAACAACTTATTGTAACACATTAGCCTTCATATATCTTACAACTTTGCACTATATATCCTAGGATTGCATCACCTAACTTGCTATGTTCTTCATTTTTTTAAGATGACAATTTCCTCCAAACTTTATAAGACACAAAGGCAAACCAAGAAGTAGAAAGTACTAGAAATTTAACTAGCTTCAATCTTCCTTGCTTATACTCATGTGTATATGTTCTTTTAGGTGAATACAAGCTAGGGATATTAACAAACAACAATAATAGAAATTTTACTTTCCTATTTTAATGCTTCCTATTTATATGATTTAATCCACTATTCGCATAATTCACCATACTCACACACAATTTATTTCTTGACTAAAAACAAAACTAACAATTAATTAACCAACACGAGAGAACTCTACAAATTTTAAGTACAACTCCCACTTGCTTACGCTACTAATTTCTTTCTAACATCTAAGTTTTTTCTTATTCTTGCACTATCAAGTCTCTAGTCCTTGGCAATGTATAGGAAAATAAAAATGAATAACTTTCCATATAAATAGTATTTTAATTACTAATCCGCATTTAACAAGGTCCTTCCAAAAAGGTCTGAAATTTATCTAACTAGCAAGGGACTCATTTAACACCACATTAGCTAGCCTTCAACTCTCATATCTTGTTATGGCATTCCATGCATTTTCACGTTGGAGTTGAATCTAGACGATCATGTCCTTTTTCTTGTTACCTTAGTTTTTAAACAATAGAGCATACAGTTTGGGTAGAATCACATATACATCATAATCATAATGCATGCAAAATTATATATATATACCTAATAGTGACATAATCAAATACATCAAAATAAAAGTGCTCAACACATAGCCCTCTTAAATCCACTAAACTAGTGTTTACTTAGGAAGATACTTAAGCAAGTTTATAATTTCACCATTTACCTTAAGATGAGATGCAAATCCATTCATTTATCTAAACAAGGTCATGAATTATAGTGGATTTTATTAATCATGTCATTTTACTTGCAAATAAAAAGTAAATTTTCTTGTTTTTTTTTTTAAATTTTTTTTAAAGCACTTAATAAGAAGACTCCTTCATAAAATAAATCATGATCTTAAGTTGCACGTAATTATCTCTAAATGGAGCAAGGCTCAATCACTTCATAGGTGGCATCCTTGATTTTCTTTCCATCAAAATTCAATTATAAATAGGGATTGTTTGATTAACTATGTTATTTCTAATCTAATCATTGAAATGATTAGTTCTTTAATAGAGTAAACTTTGACCATTTATTTCAAGATAACTTTGCATAAGGCTTAGTATGTTCACTCTTTAATTAATCTTCTACAAAAATTCATTATGCCTACTATGGTTAAAGGAGATGATTAATCTTGCCAAGTTTTAACTACATGATCAACAATATTTTATTTAATTTGTCAAGTCTGTGCTACACTATCCATAAAAATTGGTAGATCAAAATCTATAAAAGATATACTAAAATCCTTTCAAGTTTATGGATGTGCAAGGTGATATATTTAGGTTTACCTTTAAGTTAAGATGCTTCATATTTTCGCCACTATCTTAATAAACTCCCAACAACCATATTTAACATCACCTACCTTTTGAGATTGAGAACAAGAATAATAAATAGATATAAATTTGACTTGATAATCGTCATTAATTAAACTATTAACTTTTCTCGGCATTTACATCACCTAAAGAAACACAATGATCCTATTGGTTTGGTCTTCACAAAATTGTTTTTCTTCAAGAAAATTAATAGTAGCTAAATATCTTCTATGGTCAAACTTTTATAATCAAATATATATATACAAAACCTAAATGAGGTTGCTTATTGTAATTTGTTTTCCACATTCAACCCACAAAATTAAGTAATTAGGTTCAATTCAAAATTCAATTGATTAACATGTTGACAACACTCACAATATACAAAACTATAAGACCCATATTAATCCCAGAGTACCCAGTGTTTCAACCTGGGCTCTGATACCAAATGTAATGCCCATAATTAACACTAGCGAAAAACACAACTAATTTTTTTTTTTAAAACAATATTACAAAATATTGAAATTTAATCACCAAATATGCACATGATGCATATGATGTGCATCCCGGAATGTTGCTTGAGAGTGGGGTAAGGAAACAAAATGATTTTGGGTTACCTCCAAATAGAGGGTGTACTAACCTCTTAACTTCCAATCCAGGAGTTGATGCTCTCTTTCCCATGAACATTGATGTCCTTGTTAGAACTCCATTGAAAGGTTCTCTCAAGGAGGGGTAAGCATGTAACTATCGTAAATTTGATTTACTATTAATCCTAAAGATTTGTTAATAGAACAATATTTAACTAGATAGCCCTCCACTTTAGTCATCTTGACGATAACAATGTGATTCACGTTTAACATTTTACCATACACTTCAAAACAAGAACATAGATAAAATATTTATAATTTACTATGTAATTATTTAACTTCCCTTTTTGTAAAAAAATATTTATTTATCATTATTGTTATTCTATTATTATTAATCTCATTATTACATATATATTAAATTTAAAAGATGTTTTATACAAGCAAATATAATACCTATACATATTATTATTAATTAACTAATTTCATTGATGGAAAGGAGGAATTTTAAATCAAGAGAATGTCTTTTAAAGGATTCCTAGGGCTACGTGACCTATGCCCCCTAATATATTCATAATTTATAGTAGTAGAATCTTTTTTTTTTTTAAGTATGGGGTATATTTCCCCCCTTCCATCTTTTTTTTTTTCTTACCATGAATAAAATACACTTTTTAATATCCCACTCATTATTAAAAGGGATGGCTCACTTTGTTTTTTTTAAGGAACCTGAAAGCCTAAATAATTTGCTAACATGTGAATTGCCTAAAAAATAAATCTCTAAAATTATGCAAGGTAATGAGAAGTAATACAAGGGATATAGTGTGATGGCTAACCGAATAGGGACATCACTTACATGGGAGGAATAAAATGAACACCATCGCAACATTTGGAGGTACATTAAAAGTACGGCTTCAAAGATTATTTAATTAGGCTCCAATATGCTATCCATTGACTTCACCATTTATCCACTATTAACATGCCAATGAATATAACACAAGTAAAATTTTAATGCGCAGGTTGAGACAATAGTTCCTACTTTATTTATTTTAAGTTCCCCAATTATGGAGTAGATGCTAAACTACATACCATTATTATTTTGCATTCAATTAAATGCATTGAGTTATTCGTTATCAACTAAACGCCCAAATAAATTCATCCGGAACATTGAATTTTATCTATCTAAATGGATTTGCTCCGACATTTAATTATACTTTAGCTATGGTTGGCATGATGAATATTTTTCTATTGCTACTGCCATGTGATCCCCACTCATCTACAACGAATACATTTCTTCTTTTTTTAACGTCACAAAAATAACATTCAATATTTGGTGATGAGGATAATTAATTGACAGCTTCGATTTATTTTATTTTTAAATCATCTTATAAGGGTCCCTAAAACCATTAAATGATTTTGAGTGCTAATTAAGGAGCTTGCTGGAGGCTGTTATCTTAAACCAAAAGAAATCAATAAAATACACATGCTGTCCAAAGTAGAAGGCACCTGTAGTCTCCCCTAATTTTCCATGCCTACCATATGTTTTATCCATCAAACCATTCATAATGATTGGCGTTGCCATTTCTTTTCTTTTACAGCTGTTTATCTATTCATTTCCCTAAACCATACGTGGTGTGATTTTACATCTAGCTGCCCTAATCCTTTCTTGCATCCCACAAAGCACAACCCTAAGTCTATCCCCAGTGTTTTCTTTCTCCAACTGAGTAGAGAAGGAGGTCATCGCAGCAACACAATGTTTGCATATGAGGATGAGGCTATAAGCATAGGAAAATGGTCGATCAAGGATGGAGGGCGCAACTCCATTTCTATTTTGTCTGCCTTACTATGTTTCCAGAGGCTGGCGGGATTGAGAAGAGGTGCACAGTGGTATGCTTTGCAGAGGAGTGAGTTTTGGTTTAAAACAAGAAACACCCATCTACTTACCCGCATCCTCAAACCACGCAGCCATTTATCTGTTGTCCATAAAGGAGGAAAGATGGGCCGTCCTCATGGGCTGTCTCCAGAAGCTAATAGGGAGAGGATGGGAGCACTACTGGTTTGACTGTAGAAGATTTATCCCCTTCTTTTTTTTTTCCCCTTCATAGCATTATCTGTCCTTCCAGGTCGTCATACATTTGTTGTGCAGGGAGAGGAAGGATTGCAGTTTTGTTCACCCATTTACTGTTTCTTTTGCCCTTCTTAAATTTTTCTTTACTGTACCAGTGATTGGATGAGGGTTTCTCCTCACCATATTTGCAATGGGTTGAGCCCTAAGGGGAAGTCCACGGCCTCCTCAAGGCCCTTAATGAAATTATATATATAAATTCAGTTTGGCTGAATTTTGGTCTAATAAAGACATTTACATTTACTATTGTCCTAATTCTAGCTCATTCTAAATTATGTGGGTGCTTGTTATAGGAACAACAAATAAATAGAGAAATGAGCAGAGCCAATATAACTTCAAAAGAATATACAGAAATTTTTTTGCATCCCATTCCAACTAATTTCGTTTAAGATTGTATTGGATTAGACCCTTTTAACGAAAGAATGAATAAATTTAGTGCTGTGCAATTTATTATTTATTATCCTCTGTATAAATATCTGTTTTAGATTTTATCTTTTTCTTTACCAACAATCTATTTTCACAAGAACCCTTAAATCTATTTTTGTCCTGATCTAGGTCCATTATAATCCATTTGGGTGCATAGTTAAGGTTTTCTTGCAGGACAAACGGAAGAAGACAGAGCAAGCTTTTTTTGTTTTGTTTTTAGGTTCAACCTAAAAATAGTGCTTATAGGTGGTGTATGATTCACCAAAATAAATTGCCAAGAGATCACTCGCCCTTAATAGAGGAAATTAGGGACATACAAGGGAATCCATAATATTTTAAAATCTATGAAAAACATTAGACTATAGGATCTAAATCCACACAATTGAGACCAATTTATACTTTTATCACAGTTTCATTTTTCCTTGCAGGATTTAATAGAACACTTAGTTGTCACTTGCTAAAATGGAATGAAACATATACAATTTCATACTCTACTCAATCTTTTAATCACATAGATGCTACATTCTTTCCTGCAACTGTCATCTAGAATACACAGGTAGCTTCTCTTCCAAACACAGTCTTGTAACATGTAGTCTTGAAGGTGAATGGATTGTGAAGACTTTCCAGCTACAACTAGCAACCTGCAACTCAAACCTCAACTTAACTAGCCAATGGGAAGGAAAAAGCTCTCCACCCTTCCATATTGACATCATCAAGCCACAAAGAGCTCTAGTCAACCCCCGAGCCAAGAGTAATCACCAAGGACCCTCACAACAAAATTTACACAATGAGGGGTACAAAAAAGGCAGTCCAATAGGTTTCAACACAGTAGGGACTCATTGTAGGTTACAGTCCAATGGGTTTCAGCTCCACAAGGATTTATTCTAGGTCGCAGTCCAACAGGTACACCACACACAAAACCACAACCCATAAGTCACAACCTAAACAAAATACTCTAAATTTCTCACTCCCAAACAATGGTAGCAAGCAGCCACAGCAGAGATTTTACACAAAATACTCTAAATTTCTCACTCCGAAACAATGGTAGCAAGCAGCCACAACAGAGAGATTTTACAGCAACTACTACAAAAAAATAAAAGAAAATTATAACAACAGAAACTTGGAGCATGTGATTTCCTACCTCTTTCTTGCATCATCTCCATTTCTCTTCCTCCCATCGTAAACTATTTCCCTCGGCTAGCCCCCCCGCAAATATTACCTAGAAATGCCTTTTTATGTCTTTCCTTGATGCCCTAACCCTAGTCACATGGGTAGGGATTTTAATATTCACCCCCTTTTTCCTTTTTCTTCCATTTAACCCTTTTTAAACAAGACTCCCAAATTGTCCACGGGTTGTATCCTCTTCAAGACACCAATAAACACTTGAACTCTCTTTATTTTCTCCAAATTTTAAACAATTAGTGGACAAGACAATAATACTTAACTTGACAATCACATAACTAACACATAGTTTCACATTATGAAAAGGGTAATTAGGGTCTTGGTGATTCTCCCGCCTTCCATTGACCAATTTAAATCCTGCACACTTTAATTATTCTCAATACTTCTTAATAAAGAAAATAATTACTTAAATGGGATATTTTAAATCAAACTATCAATTGAACAATAATTAAATTTTCTTACCTTGATCATCCTTATTATTTATTGTTGAATGATTGTCGCTCCAATCTCAAGCATTTGAACACAAAATTCTTGTCACTTGACATTAGTAATTAAAATGCTAATTTATACACATACCAATTTAAATTCTATATGCTTGAGTAAAACTGGCCCACATATTAAAAATCACCGAAATATCTAAAATAACATTCTTCTTATACAATTACACTTCTATTTTTAAAATGGCCACTAAAATATAATTGAATCTATTAGCAAATCAAATGATAATTGTCTCTTAGTCAACCATGACGTCACTATATATATTTTCTCTCGGTAAACCTCCTCTCCACACTATTTAAATTTACAACTACTAGTTAGTCAATCTACATGACATATTCTAGCTCCCAAAGAACACAATACATTAGAAGTGGCATCCAAATTAACTAATTTAATGAGATCAAAGAATTTACAACATAATAGCATGACAAACGTTATGATGAGGTTGGATTCTTCCTCACCAACATAAAGGAATCATAAAAATTATTAATTCAATCATCATAATAGCAATCCTACCTTCCTTTCCTTCATGACCTTAAGATAACAATCACATAAGGGGTTAATTATCTTCCTAATTTCATATTTATTCCTGATATGTTCTACCCTTGTCAAAGGAACTATCCTATGTGCAACCAATTTCATGAAATGCAGATACAAGGTACATTAATAGGCCCTTAAGTGGCGATGAAAATTTAGAAAAATAAGAGTTAGAAACTTAACATAAAAATTTGAATAAGTTATCTATATTATTTAAAAAATATGTAAGAATAGAATCTGTAGCAAATTGAATTTAGTTTCTAAACTACTAAGTTTATTTAAAAAAAAAATCTATTTGGTAAAACTTTGAAATTTCAATGCAGTAGTACTTAAGTTTCAAGGAAAAAATAAGTAGGTGTCTTTCTGACCACCCTAACCACAATAAAATGATAATATTTTTTTATAATATTTTAGATATAAGTAGAGGAATCATGTCCCGATGTGATGCATATTTTTCTGTAATTTTTTCCCAAGTAAACAATTAATTATGAATTTTTTATTACAACTATTAAAAAAATATAAAAAATCATATGTCTGACCACCTTAACTTGGTCAAAACTTCATGAAATTCATTTTTTTTTAATCCTATAGTATGCGAAGCATAGAATGTGATGCATGTTTTGGATTCAAAAAATGTGATACCATTAGAAAGCTATAGATGTTTTTCAATCAGCCTATCAATCAAGACTTTAGTCTTAATTCAAATAGAAAATGAATAATAATTATTTATTAAATTCAAAGTAAAGCATAATTTAAATTGGTGGAATCTAAGAATCTCCTTTAAAAACCCTTTTCGCTTCATCAATTTTGGGTAAAAGAAAGTCGTCAGCCACATACCCTACACATACCCATCATATCACCACTTTTTGGCCCATCATGATCCTGCACATACCCAACATTAACTATTTGTTTATATTGATCTTTCTATTTTGATTTTTATTATTGACCCATTCCAATGACCTCTGAATTATGTCTATCAAAATGATTTAGACAGAAAAGAATAGGGCATTTATCATTTCTTTTGTTTTTTGTGCTTGTTGGATGTTTTTGTAATATGACCTCATTGAATCCTTGCCTTGCATGTACATGAATAGTCTCATGTCACACAATGGATAGGACATATGAATTTCTTCATACCTTTTATGTGTTATTCTCCTTACTTTAATGGCTTATTTCTTTTACATGATCAAACGAGGTTTTCGTATGTTAGGTATGAACAAGGATACTCCTAACTATTTGCAAAGTCAAAATCCATTGCAATAGATACAACACCATCCTAGTTTTCAATACGTTGATGCATTGTGTTTATTTTCTATATCAAAAATAAGGAAGGACATGATGAATTTTCTCCTAACCCTAAAGCAAAGAAGTATCATCTCTATTCTATATCATATCCAATAATGTTTCAAATAATCATAGGCTTGTTGGAATTCTAAATCAATCTCAAAATAATGGTTAATCAGTGTTCAACTCATTTCGCTACTATCTCATTATATCCATATTATTCTTCTTATTCTTCTATCTTTACTAACATTTATATCTAGGTATCAAATCTATGCTTGATATATATCAAAATATGCATATGGTTACCCATGGTCGATGACTATCTATACATAATAATATTTGTCTATGTATTAAACATCTAAGTTTTCTAAAAATTATTTTTCATCCTCTTCACGACTGAATTCATCTTATTCCTTTTCATGATTTTGACATGAAAAATTGGAATTTTTGTTGGATCTATCGAGGGGGTAGTATACAAGCATTCATTTCTTTCACTGGGCTACAATAGGGCATCCAAAAAAATCATGAATGTTTTTAGTTTTTGATCTTAGTAGCAATGTTGATATGAGAATCATCAATTCTTTGAACCAATGTAACAAGTACCTTGCTTCAAAGAGGGGAAAAATGTAGACACTTAAATTGTATTGATCAATATGACATATTTAATTTTATTTACTATCACCATTTTCATCTTGATTTGACCTCTTTAGTCTATTTAATTAAATAATCTTGGTTGTTTAATTAAATTCATCATTTTCTTTTATTAATCGGATAATCAACATTATTAGGTTAATTCACCTCTTTCATGCTAATTTTCATCCTATTTGATTAAATAATGCGAATTATTTGGTTAAATACCCTAATTCCTCTCATTTGATTAAATAATCTTAATTATTTGATAAAGTGACATTAATCCCACCCCTTTTAATTAAATGAGCTAGTTGTTTAATTAAAATCCTAAATTCTCTCATCTTGCACAATTAAATAATATTTTAATTATTTAATTGACCAATATCTTCTAATTCCTCCAACTTCTCCCACTTGCAAGATAATATTCTCATGAATATTCCTTTTATTCAAATTCAAATATTTCCCTCTATCAGGAAATATCTTCCAACAATCTTCCAACATTCTTCTTAAAATTAAGGGACTTGTAAATTAAAATTCAATTAGAGCCCTTGGTTAGAATCATTGATCGATGTCAATATTCAATCTCATCCATGGATTGGAATCCTTGACCCATGCCATACTCTATCTATCAATATCATCCATTGATTAACAAAACCAATCTTGGCCATTGATTCAACCAAAAAACCTATAAATAGTCCTCATTTCTATGATTTATTCATCCACAATCCTTTAAAAAATTTCACTATAGCCATTTTCATCCACAAATCATTCAAGCACTCTTATCCTACATGAATTCATACTCACATCCATCCATTTTAATCAATTGAGAGCAATTACGAGCATCTTTGTGGTTCAAATCTCCATTATCACTCATCATCAAAGCTTTGCATCAGTGGGGTTAGGAAAGAGTTTATCCTTCAACATTAAGTCAACACTAATCCCCTAATGGGATGAGGTTTGAGTGTTACATAGGTTTTCATTTCATGATTTCAAGTTATTTTATGTTTTAATGGCTTCTTAGTTGACATTTCAAAAATTTCATTTAGAATATGGGTTAATTTAAATGTTAAATGTTTATTTTCTTAGTTTATTATATGTGTATTTGATCTACATTTTGTTCATGTTTATAGTTTTGATGAAGTTCGAGCATCCAAAAGTAGTTGTATCAATCTGTTACTCTAAAAATTTAACTTGCAGAGCACTAGATCACTTGAAACTTCAATATAGCATATATTAGACATCACTTAGTATGTCCTCAAGACTTCTTGGAAAAAAATTCACATCTAGATGAATGTGGGTCATTCTAACAAACCTTTAGAATCACTTTTCTCTATCTTAATATAGTCTGGTACTCTGTCACTTGTGACTTTTACTCAGAATGAATGTTGACA
>VDFB02272381.1:0-32486 GCA_007258455.2 Sequoia sempervirens
CAGTCATTGTATCATGCAAGTGCCATTAGTAAGACAACATTAGGGGCAGCCATTGAAAGGATAGTATGGTGTACTCTAATAGAGCAATGCCAAGCATCATAATAGCCACAGGAATTGAACATGGGGTGGCAGTCATGAAGATTAAGTGATCACACAATAGTCATCACTCAACATAAACATGCATTTTTTAATCAAAAGTGATCTCGAATGGATGGAGATAGACATGGTGTCATGTTTTCAAGACTTGTCTTCTAACCAGTTGACAAACTTCAAAGTAAACAAGAGAATTTCAAATGAAAATGATATGACAGTGATCTATTTCAATGAGACAAAATAGAGAGAATTATATTTCCAAATGGAGGAAAGGAGGTCTTGGAAGGAGTCCATAATGGGGTCTTTCAAAAAGGAGCAAAAAAATGTAGAACCCACTTGGGGTTTTATCAACAGTCACAAAATGAAGAATAAAATAAGGAGAATTCTCTTTATTTTTCTTCATATAATGCACAATGGGGTTCATGAGGCTGAACCATGGTCTCTTTCTGAAGAGAAAAAGATAAAATTGCAAGGAGTGGGGTTATCAAAAAACCTAGTTGCATTTCTTCACGGTCGTGGCCTGAAGAAACGATTTTCTTCACAAATGCAAAGAACCCACTTGGGGTTTTATCAAAAAACACAAATGTGGAATGATTGAGGAATTTGATTTCTAGTCAAACATCATTCTACAAAAAATGCAAAAAAACCCAGTTATCTCTTCATGGTCGAAGCCTAAAAAAGTCTTTTTTCTTCAAAAGACACAAACCCACTTGGTGGTTTTGCAGTAAGATACAAATACAAATGTGAAAAGAGGTATTTCTTCCATTATACATATAGAAAGGTGCCATTTTCTAGAGATATGAGTTCTACAAGGGTTTTCCCTTTTCTTGCAAAAAAATCATGAGAAGACCAGAGGCCGAGCTCATAGGAAAATGCATAGAGAAATACAAAAGAAACTAAACATTTTGTATCATTCTTTTTTAGTATGGAGAAAGAGCTCAAGTTTGAGCAACAAAATTTTCAGAAACAGAAGGATAGGATCAAGGTATATGTTGACTAGAAGCTCACCTAAGCTCAAGTGATTATTTTTATTGAATATGCCAGTCATTTTCCACCACTATCAAGCTTCAGAGATCACTTGAATGGTGGCCTAAAGGCAAACAACTTTCACAGAGAATAAAAGCAACAAAAATTTGCATTAGAAAATGTTCATAGCCACGACCTTGAAGGCTTGAATGTGTTTCAAATGAAGAGAAAAAAGCTAGATTTTGTTTAAGAATCACATTTACCTTGTTTTCCTTGTTGTTCTTGTGTAGAAAATCACTATAATCTATCATGGAATCTGCCATAAACCATTCTACAGTGCTATCCTTGAAACCCTATGGCAGACAAAAGAGGAGCTTCATGAAGGTTCGATAAAAAATGAATTCCTTTTGCAATTTTCCATTGTTTTGTGTTAGGGTTAGAAGCCCTATTGAAGCAGACCAAAGGTATTTTTTACCTTTGTTTTAAAAAATTGCAAAACACAATCTAATGTGCTACATGGGCTAGGGAATGAAGTCCTATGCCTTAGTAATTTTGAAGACTTCATCATACATGCCTTGCTGATTCTTTTTGTCTCTTTGAAATATGCAAAGTCTTTCAAGACTTAGGAGTTTGCTTTCTAACCTCTCACATAGGCTAAACCATAATTGATCTTTTTTTGCATGTATTTGAAATGAAAATTGTTTGACAAAGTGATAGTTATAAATCACTTTAGTCAAGTATTGGTTTTAAATGCAAAGTAATGATGAGTATTGCCTTGTGGAGAGATGGAGATAGGTTTGGTGATGTTGTGCAAGCCTTCAGGAATGGTTTGGGGATTTATTATTATTTTTTGCATTTATTCAGAATTGTAAAACATTGTTTAAGTGATGTGTTTACAAATCACTTTATTTGATGTTACTTTTAATGCAAAATGTTGATGTAATTCAAGGAATGGTGGGGTCTATTATTCTGCATTCTATTTTGAAATGTAAAATAACTTGGTTAGGTGATGTTATTATAAGTCACTTAATCAAATTATTATCTTATTATGCCTTTGCAAAAAGTACCAAAAGTGTGGGTCAAATAGGTTGAAGACATGTGTGAGAAAAATGATGACTAGCCAACATGGAAAAGGTGTGTGAGGTTATCTTTGACTATTTTTGGAGGTAGTTTTGTCACATTTTTAGTGTGATCGTGGTCTTGGCTTGACCTTGCTTCATGTGGAGGACAGTTTTGAGTGATTTTAGAAGGTTCTTTTTGGCCTTTTTTGTTGCATTCGACCAGAATTTTCTAGATGGACTTGTGTGAGGAAGTTTTTTGAATTTTTCTTAAATAACTTCAAACTGTGTTGTTGAAGTTAGTTCTTTCTTTCCAGCAGAGTGATAACTTATTTTCTGGAGTTATCTTTTCAGCAGGACCAGTATTGCAACTCAGAGATAGATTTGTATACCAGTGAGTACCTTGAATCAATGATATTGAATATTTTCCTTCTCATTTCATGCTTTATTGTGTGCATCTAGTGGTTGATCAAATTACTTGTGAAATTTAACTTTTCCTTGTAATTTTGTTTCATTGTTATGCACTTCTTTTGCAAAAAAGTGTAGTGTTGCAAGTTATAAGTTGTGTTAGTGAATGCAAATGCTTTTAGTTGTGAAATATTTTTCCTTCTAAGAGTTTAGTTGTAAAACCACCTTATAAAATACTTATGCAAGAATGCATGCAAAATGAGTTGTGTAAACTAGGATTTGTCATTGTTTTGAACTGTGTGCAAGTTGTTTTGTAGGTCTTAGTTAGTTTGGTGAATCACCCTTTAAAGTTCTCAATTAAGCTTTATTTTTATGTACCCTCTTACTTTTTCCTTAGGAAATCATATAGAGTAATAGTAGTTAGGTGAAACCAAAAGGGGAGCCAACCCATAATCTAGAGGTCTACTTTCATAATAGGATACCATAGCTTGAAAGTAGTCCCATGTTGCTCCAAATTTGCTAAGTTTTCCACAACTTGGTAGAGGGGTGCAAATTTGGATAGTTAACAATGCCAACGCACCAGAGAGATGCTAGCACATCGCATTGTCATCCTTGATCCAAGCTACAGTCTTTAGGCAAAGAGCTTTCTAAGGTTCAATTCAAATTCTAAAAAATTAGCTCGTTTAGCCCCATTCAAGTTTTTGGATATGTAGAGTGATAGAGGCACTTGAGAGTGCTCTTCATTCTCTATCCTTGCCTTAAATACCCGTTAGCTTGAGGTAAGATAGGGCAGTCCTTTGCTCTCAACTCTCTGTGACCTGGAGCCTTGGTGTGTTTGATCCCCCTACCCTACACCTCTATTGTTGTAAATATGGTTTTGAAGTTTGGAATACAAAGTTTGTGTTATGTGGATATTGTACTCCTATCTTTTTAGGTCACAAGGACGTTTCTATAATTTGTAGAAGGTTGGTAGTGTTGTTGGTTGTTTCGACTGGTCTATAAAATGCTTTGTATTTCTTTGCATCGATTTATCTACTCTTGCAACTTGGTGAATATGTTCTCAATGTTTGTGTAGTGTCTCGATTCCAATTTCATGTGTCGAAGTGGTCCGCAAGTTGATCTGTTAATAAAAAATACCTAATTCGTATCACACATCATTAATCTTGCATTTTAACATATTCATCCCCGATCATTGCATAATTCATCATTTTCATCACTTGCATCACTAATTTCCATTTTAACATCACTTTATATCATTTTATCTTGATTTCCCTATTAATTAAGTAATTTTGAATTATTTAATTAATTCATCATGTTTCATTAATTTTCCTCTTATCTCCCCTAATTGAATACTTTTAATTATTTAATTAGAGATAATCTAATTTTCTTCTAATGTCATATGACCAAATAATCTTGAATTATTTAATTATCTAATTTCCCTCTCA
Source organism: Sequoia sempervirens (assembly GCA_007258455.2). Lineage (NCBI taxonomy): Eukaryota > Viridiplantae > Streptophyta > Pinopsida > Cupressales > Cupressaceae > Sequoia > Sequoia sempervirens. Next base: position 3,971 of record VDFB02272381.1, read on the forward strand.
CTCATTTGAAATATTCCGTTTTAATAAAGAATATCCTAATCCTCCATAATTAAATAATTTGAATTATTTAATTGTTATAAATTCCCTCTCAAAGGCTTAATCCCATGAAATATTCTTGTAGACACTTAAAAATGTCATAAATAATATCATGCACTCAAATCTGATATACTAACACCATTTCATCCTAAAACCATCCTCTTTTTGCTTAATTGATTAAATTAGCTTAGCTATTTAATTAATTATATCATTTTCATTTATTAATCTAATTGACCTAATTAGGTCAATTCACCCCCTCTTGCACTAACCTTTCGTCCTGTTAAATTGGATAAATCAACTTATCTAATTCAAATCCCTAAGTCCTATTTAATTAAATAACCCTAAGTTATTTAATTAAATATCATATCACATCCCCCTTTTCATTAAATCATTTTATTTAATGAATATCGTATAATTCCCCTAATTTGCATAATTAAAACTTTGTTTTAATTGTCAAATTACTAATTAAATCTAATTCTTCCACTTGCAAGGGAATATTCCTTGAGAATATTCCTCCTTTGCACATTCCTCCAAAAAGGGAATATTCTCATAGAATAATCCTTCCCTTTTTGCACAATTAAATTTGGTTTTAATTAACTAAATATCTAATTTTCCTCACACTTGAGAATATTCTCTTTCTTCACTCATTTAAAAAATGGAATATTCTTTTTTATAACAAACTTTGAACAAAAGCCCCCACGGGTTAGAGGAGTTGGTCTGAGTCTTGGGTTTGCTCCCCGAGGTCTTGGGTTTGATTCTCTCTAGACCAGTTATTACCCCACCTCGGACGTTGGGGGGCGACATTGGTTATCCTGAGGGCGTAGGAACTAGTGTTGCCTCAAGCTTGCCCCGTAAAGGGAACCCACTGGGCTTGAGTTGTAGGGATATCCTTCGAGACAAAAAAAAAAAAACAAACTTTGAACAAAGCTTCTTGTGCAAGTTTTGAAAGTTTGTTTGTTTGGATGAAATTAAGCTCTTGATTAAATATCAATTTTCATTCTTAACCCTTGATGGGAAACCATGATCCATGCCTCCATCTTCCTTCCATTTTGACTGTTGATTGATCCTTTTGATCTTGACCATCAGTTTCATTTTTCCTATTCTATAAATAGAGCTTGCATCTATTGAATAGGGATCCATCTTTTAATAATAAACTTATGTTGTTAAAATAACTCTCATCTTGCACTCATATTTCATGTTTTAAAAGGAATTTTAGGTTATTTTACATGCATTATTAGCTTAAAGCATCCATTAATGGCTTCCATGGTAACTTAGGTGGATCCATTTAGCATATCTTGAAATTAGGGTTTTAATCTTTCGAATCTTGCATACATTTGGAGTAGCTTTGCATACACTCACATCAATTATCATAAGCATTTATCATGTTAAAATATCTTTTATCATGTTTTACAATACATCTTTCATCAGTTTTGTTGATTCTCTCCAATAGAACTGATCGAAACAAGCTCATTATCCACAGGATTGGGAAAGGGTCACCATTCCACATCAATGTGATACCACTCCCCCAATAGGATAAGTTTCAATGGATTATAATAAATGTTTATGAAGCTTTCAAATTTTAATATGTTAGTTTTAATGGATTCTTAGCTTAGTTTGCATTGAATGATCTTATTGGACTGATTTTAGTGGCTTAATTATACTTTGAATCCTCATGGATCAAGTGTAGTTACCCTATACTATGTTCGTCGGTCACAAACCCCATCAACCAAGGTAATACCTTGACCACCTCTCAAACACAAGGGAATCCCCAACACATCGGCCAAGGGAATCCTTTTAATCAATGGACTCAAGGTCCTAATGTGCCATTGCCATCACAATACCTAAAGGCACCACCATCATCATCTTTCCCCACGGTCCCCCTCATCATGCAAAATCAAATGGCACCTCAAACTTACATTCCTCCATCCCAATCCACCATCTTACAAGGAATGGTAAACCAAGGGAACCCCTAACCTCTCATCAACAACCCACAACCCATGCAAAACATCAACACCTAAAACCCATTGCAGATGTCCCAACAACCAACCGATCCTACATTGCAAGCATATACCCTACCCTTACAACAAGCATGTACCCTAACCTTACAACAAGCACGACATGCATATTAGCAAGTCGTACAACAATAGTTCAACAAGCATAACAAGTAGCCTTAGTAGCACAACAACAAGAAGTAGCCATAACAACACAACAACAACATCAAGCACAACAAGTAGCCTTAGTAGCACAACAACAACAAAGAGCACAACAAGCAACCTTAGTAGCACAACAATAATAGCAACAACAAGAAGTAGCCTTAGTAGCACAACAACAACAACAATAACAAGCAGCTTTAGCAGCACAACAACAAAAACAACAAAAATAAGCAATTGTAGCATCACAGTAAGCACAAAAACAAGCCCTTGTGGCGCAACAACAATAATAGGACCAACAAAAAGTCTTAGTAGCACAAAATAACAACAACAAGCAACCTTAGTAGCATGGAAACAATAGCAAGCCTTACTAGCCCAACAGTATACCCAACAACAACAATAGGGTTTATACTATAATCCCCAATAGAACATCATCAACCCAAACATGTTAGGAAGATATACACCTTCACCACCATCACCTTCACCATATCCTACACCACCATACAAACCATACAACACCTCATCATAATTAGAATCCCACATACAATTCATTTTCCTTTCCACAATATGTTCCTCCACCAAACCTACAAGATGATGTCACATCACAACTTAAGGCATTAACACAAGAAATACAGGATATCCGGATGGGAAAAATGAAGAAGCCCCATACATAAAAGAACCTATGCCTATATCTATTTGATTGAAACATTGCAATGGTACCATTCCCTCCCAGTTTTGAAGTCCCCAAATTTGATAAATACAAAGGGAGAAGAAGTCTTGTGGACATTTCAAAGAGTTTAATGTCATGTGTATGGAGATAACCTACAATGAGTCCTATTTGATGTGCCTCTTTTCATGAAGCTTGACAGGCCTAGCCATTGACTAGTTTTCTCAATTGCCTCTAGGTATCAAAACCTTCCAAGAAATCATTAGTAGATTCATAGATCATTTCTCCTTTAATTTTGACATGTACATGAGCTTAGAAGAGTTATATACTCTCAAACAAAATAAAGGAGAATCTTTCACCAATTTCTTACAACGGTGGAGACAAAGAGTTAGTAAAAGCAAATGGCCCATTCCCAATGAACAAGTGGGGATTATCATAGGAAATCTAGATCTATATCTATCCTTCCACTTGAAAATATAGTGCATTACCTCTTATGATGAGCTTATCCCTAGATCCCTTAACATCGAGAGAGCTCTAATCTCATAGGGAAATACTCAAGCTTACAAAGACAACCGTCCATCAACCAGTTCAAATGACAAGCCTTGTGTCTAGGAAAAGAACAAGAACATAAAAAATGATGGCATGGTAGATGCTAAGGTGGTCCTAAGTGATCCTAGGCCAAAAAACAATCAAATAGCTAATGCTCAACCAACCATACAACAAGCTACACCGTCACAAAATAATCAGATCAATAACACTGAAACACAACAAAGAAGAACCCCCAACAGGAACAACTATCTAAAATGCAAGTACACAAAATTGTCAGAACCTATTGACACCATCATGAAGAAATTGGTAGAGTCAAACTTGATAATGCTTCCCAATTTTGAAAACTACCAAGAACCACAAGATAAACCACCTCAATACAACAAAAAAGATCATTGTGACTTTCACAAAATTAAAGAACACAAAACATTGAACTGTATGAGGCTCAAAAATGTTATTCAAGATCTTATTGAAAATGGAGATATATTTGTTGAGGTACCAGCTGAAAATTAGGATCTCAAGATATATAAGAACCCTATGCCATATCATAGCAAAGGAAACAACTCCAGAAAAGGTAAGGATTACACAAACATGCAACATACCTATTCCAATGTAGTCACTTCATGTGACAATTTCATCACCATCGAAGGGCCTAGTGCGGAGTGTGGAGTCACCTCACGATGTGGCAAAGTCACCATCCAAGGATTCCCATCTCAATCTAGGGCACAACCTACTTTTCCAACATCAAAACCTAGCAAATGCAGTCTTCTAGATTAGCTTGAGAAAACCCCCACGCATATTTCTATCCTAGAACTATTGAGGCTATCCCCCACACATAGAGAAATATTCAAGAAGGCCTTGTCCTCATCATCCATCCCTGAGGATATGGATATAGGGAAGTTTCAAGCTATGGTAGGACATATCACTATCCCTCATCTTCTCACCTTCTCAAAACAAGACCTACCATCACAACCATCTCATAATTGTGCTTTGCACCTTGAGGTTATTATTCATAAGAACAAGGTTAAAATAGTCTTAGTAAATGGAGGTGTTGGTCTAAACATTTGCACCCTTCAGTTGATCAAGAACCTGGGATATTTAGAGGATACAATTGAGAAAGTAAAGAGTACCACTGTCAAAGCATATGACGATCAAGAGTGGGTATTGTAAGGCATCATCACACTACCCATCCAAGTGGGACCTGTCATTGCAAAAAATACATTCCAAGTGTTAGATCTTGATCTCCCCTACAACATCTTGCTTGGCCGACCCTAGATTCATGCCCTAAAAGTTGTAGCTTCAACCTATCACCAATGTGTAAAGTTTCCTTTTGAGGACAAAGAAGTTACCATCCATGGAGATCCTGAGCCTTTTTATTGCTGCAAGAACCTTGAGGCCAAGTTTTACAAAATATCCAAATCCCTAAAAATGATGAAGGGCATACACCTTCTACCTCATTCTTTGACCCATCTACACTTGCATCTACCTCAAAAACAAAAACACCCATTGTACAAAACATTCTCGACATCAAAGCAGTGATCCAAGATGATGGTTGTGGAAATTATAAACTTCAAAAGAACACTTTTGTGTTGGGAGAGTTACCTCTTTCTCCCAAATCTCATGGGAAACCCACACCTATCAACAAAATAGTTGAAACAATAAATATGGTAGCTACTACCTTCACCAAATAGGGGATTTGAACAAATAAGATGTCAATGAGGAGGATGTCTCTAAATTGCTATATCAAGATGAATGACTCATCCCTGCTCTTCCCATGGAAGATGACAATAAAGGATTGCAACTAATGAAGGGATGGGGCTACAACAAGAAAAAAAAACTAGCACAAAATGACAACAGTTTGCTAGAACCCATCGTTCCTAAGAAACATCCAAACAATCTTGGCCTAGGATGTACTACTAGCAAGGTTACTCTTATTAGAAAAGGTACTTCTGCTAAGCAGGCTGAGGCTTCCTCTTGGTTACCAACATCACATGATACTACCCTAGACAACTTCCCCGTTGATGTTGTTGACCTATTTTAGGATAACTCTCTCTTCATGATATCCACAACATCCCTCACCCCAAATGATCAACCCACTGAAATAGGCCTAGTATACCCACAATTTATTAATTGGGACCAACAAGGACCACTGATTCTAGATTTATTCAAAAATGATAAGCAATCTTAGAATTCATGGGACTTTGCGACAATTTACCATGGGTAGATCACAAGGTTGGTTTTGATATAGAACTAGACATAGGGGCGTACTACAAGGAGACAATTGAATCCTTCAGTCACAAAATTGATGACATGAAACTAACGTGCAGATCTCTAAGTGAAAACCACACTATGGCACTTTCTAATCCTAAAATAGTAAAAAGAAAGGATGTATCTGAGGGTGAAAACATATCTGAGGTGCACAAGGATGAGGGATTCAATCTCCCCCTTAGTGCAATGCATCCAAAAAAATTAGCAGTGTTAGCAAAAAAGGCAACTCCAATTAATGTAGGAACATAAGAGGCACCAAAGATCACTTTCTATACCGAATCCTTGTTGGATGAAAAACAAAAGAACCTAGCAGCATTCTTGAAAGAGCGAAGAACCAACTTTACATGGTCATACACAGATATACCAGGGCTTGATCCAGAAGTAGTTGCGCATCATTTAGTAGTCTACCTTGAAGCTAAACTGGCAAAACAAAAATTAAGAAAGATGCACCCTCAGATAGCACTCTTGATGAAACTTGAGTTACAAAAGCTTCTTGACATTAGATTTATCTGACCCATTGACTATCCTTAGTGGGTTTTCAACCTAGTACTAGTTTCCAAACCCACTAGGGGCATTAGGATATGCATGTATTTTAGAGACTTGAACAAGGCATGCTCGAAGGATGATTTCCCTCTACTTAACATCGACAACATTGTGGATTTAACAGCTGGGAATGAGATACTATCACTCATGGATGATTTTTCAAGCTATAATTAAATCATGATCACCAAGGAGGATCAACACAAAACTGTATTCATTAGTCCATAGGGAACATATCATTGGAACATGATGCCATTTGGGCTGAAGAACATAGGAGCGACCTATCAAAGGGAAATGACCCTCATATTTCATGACATGATCTACAAAATAGTCGAAGACTATGTGGGTGATATTTTGGCCAAGTCAAAGAAAAAGAGTGAGCACACAAAGGTATTGGGACCCATCTTTGACAAGCTTGAAAAGTATAAGGTATGGCTAAACCCGAAAAAGTGTGTCTTTGGGGTTACATCATGGAAGCTTCTTGGATACATCGTATCACAAAGAGGGATAGAAATTGATCTAGAAAAATTGAAAGCTATCCTAGACATGAAACCATCATAAACATTAAAGCAGATGAGAGGGTTACAAGGAAGATTGTAGTCCATTTGAAGGTTCATAGTACAACTATTAGACAAAATTCACCCTTTCTCGCATCTTCTCCATAAAGGAATAACTTATAAGTGGGATGAAAAGTGTGATAAAGCTTTCTAGCAGATCAAGGACTACTTATTGACACCTCTAGTGCTCATGCCACTAATACCGAACAAACCATTAATCTTGTATATCTCAACAACATCAGCAACACTAGGTGCTCTTCTAGCACAACATGATTAAAACAAAAAGGAAAGAGTCATTTATTACATCGAAAAGACCTTGGTGGGCTATGAAATGAACTATTCATCCATTGAAAAAGCATGCTTAACGATGTTTTTTGCTTCACAAAAGTTTAGACACTACATGTTGCATCAAATCAAGCTTATTGCAAAGATCGACCCATTGAAATACCTGTTATCTAAAGCAACTCTCATTGGGCGAATGGCCAAATGGGTAATGATCTTGACTGAATTGGACATAGAGTATGTGAAGTGCAAGGCAATCAAAGGACAAGTGATCACAGACCAATTGGCAGAAGCACCTATCTATGTAGAGAACCCTTTGGTATCTAAATTTCTTGATGAATCAATGTTCCTTGGCAATAGAGTAAACTAGTGGAAAATGTACTTTCATGGATCATTTACTCAACATGGATCAGGGGTGGATATTCTTTTTATCACCCCTCAAGGTGATTGTATCCCAAATTCATATAGGCTATCATTTCCATGTACTAACAACATTGCTAAGTACAAAGCCCTAATCATAGGTCTAAGGATAATAGTTTAATGGAAAATACAAGAGTTGAAAGTCTATGGAGAATCACAGTTGGTTATCAACCAAGTCAATGAAAACTACCAAACTAAGGATGATAAGCTTACTCCTTATAAGAAGATGGTCAAAAATCTCAAAGACCTTTTCATTGATATAAATTTTGAGTAGATTACTTGCATGAACAACTGAGCAACAGACGCTATGGCAATAATTGGATCATTGTTAGACATGCCACACAATGTCCTTCAATGTGAATTCTTGGTAGAACAACTTCTTGTACCAACTTTCAAAATCCTAGAATTTGAATTTGTGTGTGTCATTGTTGGTCCTGGATCCCCGTGATATCATGATATATTCACCTATGTTAGCAAAGGAACCCTCCCAGCTGATATCACCTTCAACATTAAAAGGACCTTTGTTAAAGAGGTGTCTCAATTCATGATTCTAGGTGATACCTTATACCGCAGAAGCATTGAGGGGACATTACTACAATGTCTTAATCAAGAGGAAGCCTTGACCGCTTTAACAAAAGTACACAATGGCATATGTGGTTTCCATTCTAGTGGTACGAATTTAGCTAAGAAACTGCTAAGGACAGGGTACTACTGTCCAACCATGGAAAGAGAAGCCCATCAATATCTGCATAAGTGTGTCCAGCGTCAACAACACGAAGATCTTATTCATGCTCCAATGCAGGAGTTACAACCCATGGTGACACCTTGGCCTTTCTCGCAGTGGGGGCTTGACCTCATAGGAAAAAATACTCCAACCTCATCTAATGGACATAAATTCATCCTCACGACCACTGAGTAATTTACCAAATGGATCGAATCCATTCCTATGACCTACATAATGGGGAAGCAAATTACTAATTTTATCTTGAATTACCTCATCTGCCATTATGGTGTTCTATAATCCCTTATCTTTGACAATGGAACACCCTTCGAGAATTAGGATGTGAAAGAGCTATGTCAAATATTTAACATCCAACATCAATTCTACACCCCTTATTACCCCAGGGCAACGGTCAAGTTGAGGCTACAAATAATACTATCCTAAAAATTCTAAAGAAAATGGTTAATGAAGTTGGTTCTGAATAGCATTTATAGTTAAATCCTACCCTTTGGGCCTATCAAACCAGTATCCACACACCAATAGATTCAACCCCATTCTCCTTGGTCTACGGATCAAAATCCATCTTGCCTATTAAGGTTGAGCTTCCATCACCGTGAGTGTCATTACAGAATCTGATCACTGATGAAGAGTATAGAGTATCTCATCTAAATGAGCTAGAATTCTTGGATGAGCATCATCTTGATGCCCTTAATCATTTGCAAGTATATCAAAACTGACTAAAATAGAGCTATAACAAGAAGATCAAGAATCGGTCTTTCCAAGTAGGGGATTTTGTCCTAAAGTAGAATTAGAAAAATCTTCTAGATCAAGAAAATAGAGGAAAGTTTGAGCCTAACTGGTTAGGTCCCTTTGTCATCACAACAATCTATGGATCAAGAGTATATCAATTATCAACACTTGAAAGTGAACCCTTGTAGGAATCGACCAATAGTCTACATCTTAAAAAAAATTATGCCTAGGCTTGAAGGGTATAAAAATTGAAAATCCAAAAAAATAAGAAAAATGATTGAAAAATAAAAGAAAAACAATTGTCCTCTAATGAAAACAACTTCAGTGGCACTCTGGGCAAGTACCTTGGTGAAAACCTGGCAAACAGGTGCCTTGCATAAATAAAGCACCTCCATCTATTCTTTGACTCTTTATCCTATCATTCTTTACATCGCATCCATCCATTGCATCATTCATCCTATTTATTCCATCACCCATCCACGTTCATATCATGGCTTGATATTGTGAAGTATCGTATTCCCCTTTAGTACTACTTGGCATATTCCTAAGGTTAGCTTGTCCTACCTATATTGAGGTAGTCTATTACATCACGCTGGAGGCAATTCGTTATGGGTCAGATCAGGTTCTTGTATATCTTAAGGTTATTGGAAATCTCATCGAAAATCCCAAAACCATTCATAAAATATCATCGAAAATCCTAAAAAATATTCATAAAATGCTCATCAGAAAATCTAAAAACATCCAAATTCCTATATAGCTAAAATCCAAAAACATTCAAAAAATTGTAGTGTCAAAATCTAAAACATCCAAAACACATCAAAATCCCTAAAAAGGTCAAAACATCAAAAATCCATAAACAACACCATGTCGACCTATGAGTCTTTGAGCTTGAACATAGGCAAGGCCATCATTGATGTGCCCCTGAGACAACCTAGGTTAGTCCTTTAGGATTTTTTCATAATAAACTGGCAATCCATCAAGTGTTAATATCCCACTATCAATAAGTCGAGTCAATCGAACTACGTGTTCTCTGCGTGTATAATGTAGGCAAGACTCATCTTTGATAAGCCCTTGAGGCCCCTAGCATAGTCTTTTAGGTTAGGTTATTGGTCAGAAATCTCAAAAAACTCCTAAACATTTAAAATCTCAAAAAAACCCTAAACATTTAAAATATCAAAAAACCTCTAAACATTCAGAAAAATCAGAAAACACAAAAATATTTGAAAAATCAAAAAACCCTAAACAACCTCAAATAATCAAAAACCCTAAAAACATTCACATAAACTTTCAAAAAGACCAAAAAAAGCCTCAAAAAATTTCAAAAACATCAAAACATTGAAATATTTTTAAAAAATTGAAACCATCCATCCCATCTCGCTTTCACCCATAATAAACCTTTGTCCATAATAAATCAAATGTCATCTTCAACCTTTGGTAAAACAAATAGAAAACAAGTGTCACAAGTCATAAAGTGAGAACCTAAGTGTCAAAATCTAAAGTCTAGATCATAGGTAAACGAGTTAGCGGAGTTTGTATCAATGGCTTATCACAAAATTAATCTTAATCAAACCATCTAATAACATGTCCTAGGATGAATCCTTCCAACAATGGACATCAACATTATAAATCACCTTAGCTAAAATAAACTAGCAAGAGATATAGATAACACTAATTGCTTGTCTTTGATATTTTCTTATGATTTATCTTATGGACCCATTTCAAGGATCTCTCGTTGATGTCTAAAAAATTTAGAGAGAAAGGAATGGGGCATCGATCATTATCTTTCATTTGTTGTGCTTGTGGGTATTCTTGTAAAATAATATTGGTGCATACTTGCTTAGTTGTGTGTATGGAGGTTGTTTAGAGTACATTTTTTACTATTGCATATGTTTTGGTCTGATATATTCTAAAATTCTAATCTACATTCTGACGAGGTTTTCGTATGTCAACGTGTGAACAAGAACTATCTATCTGTTTGTAGAGTCAAAGTCCATTACACTAGATACAACGCCATCCTGATTTTCAATACCATGATGCATTGTGTCTATATGTTATATCAAACATAAGGAATGATGGAAAGTCCCAATCCCATATATGAGCAAATCGTCATCATCTCTCATCACCATACCTAATAAAGTCTTTGTGGATCATAGGCTTGTTGGACTTCTAAATCAATCTTAAAATCAATGGTCAAATCCATTCATCTTATTCTTCTATCTTTACTAACGATTCTATCCAAGTATCGAATAAGTGTGATATATCAAAATATACACAAGGCTACCCATGGCTGATGACTATCTATACATCATCAAATCTATCTACATCAAAGATCTGCAATTTCTAGTCCTCTTTGAGCTGAACTAATCTTGAACCTCTGTTAAGAAATCAACAAAAATTTCAAAATGTCCACCCAATTTCGAGAGGGGGTAGGGAACCAACTTATTCCTTCCGCTGGGGCAACAATGGGGCATCCAAAGAAAAAAGAATATTTAGTTTTTGATCTAAGCAACAGTTTTTATCTGAAAAGATGTTAGTCTTTGAACCAACGTAACAGGTACCTCGCTTGAAAGAGGGGCAAAATGTAAACACTTAAAAATGTCTTGAATGATATCATGCACTCGAATCTGATATACTGACACCGTTTCATCCTAAAACCCATCCTCTTTTCATTGATTAAATTAGCCTAGCTATTTAATTGATTATGTCATTTTCATCTACTAATCCAATTGACCTAATTAGGTTAATTCACCCCCTCTTGCACTAACCTTTCGTCCCATTAAATTGGATAAATTAACTTATCTAATTTAAAGATCCCTAAGTCCTCTTATTTAATTAAATAACCCTAAGTTATTTAATTAAATATCATATCACATCCCCTTTTCATTAAATCATTTTATTTAATGAATATCATATAATTCCCCTAATTTGCATAATTGAAATTTTGTTTTAATTTTCTTTAAATCATTTTATTTATTTATCTAATTCTCACTTGCACATTCCTCAAATAATTAATTCATTTAATTAATTATTATCTCATGCATTTCCACCTCATTCATAACACACTCTTTTCCAGATAATCAATGTTTGATCAATCAAATCAATTCACTTGCACTCAGTGTGAGTTAACGAAGCAATCAATTCCTCATGCAAACAGTTAATTGAAATCCTATAGCTAGTTGCAATCAGTTAACTCCTTCATCAATTCCTCTCAAGGATTCTTGACCCTTGATCTTGATCATCCACCTGTTAATCCTGATCGTCCATTCAAATCAATCTTTTCTATAAAAGCAACCTTCATATCTCTTTGAAGGCTAACCACAAATCTTTGGAATTTTACATTTGTTCATCTTATTCATTCATGTTGAGATTGAAGCAAATTAGTGCATACAAGAAAAGCTAGACAAAGAAGAACAATGAAGGTTGAAATCAAGGGTAACACGTGAAGATATTATTGTATTAATTTATTATGTTCTATGTTGCAATGTTCTTTATTGTTTGATTGATTTGAGTATTTAGCTTGGATTATAGTTAGTGGTTGTTGTACTTATTCATGCTTTATTATGTATCTCATTTCTTGGTCAACAAATATAATATAATAATAATTAAAATTCACAATGACCATGTCAATTAAATCGAGCAGACGTGTGTTTGCAATGCGTACATTGAATTTGAAATATTCTTCTCAAAACCTAGGGCCCACAAAATGTGGACACCTCCCTACAAATTTTACATGCCAAACATAGTGCAAACAATATTCATGATAACGTTTATTATTTTATTAATAATACAATACATCATAATACTGTAATTATAGTATTTAATATTTATATATCAATTACTTTATTAAAATATAATAATATAAATATTTAAAATTCACACCAAAAGTTCCATTTAGATTTTTTGATTTTTAAAAATTATGTAGAAATGATCGACACATGTCTACAATGCATGCACCCCATGCTTCTCAAAAAAGAAAGCTCACGATCTACAATTATGTGGACAAGGCAAAAGCTTTCACAACCTTAAAAACCTTACATCTTTTTAATTCAAATTGTACAGATATTACTTAACCCTCAAAAATTCAAACATCTGATTGATCGAAGGAACACCTACAAATTACCTTTTTAACCACTTTACATTAATACTTCCTAACTATTAAATATCCTTAAATATAGTACTATAAAAATAATAAACAACCCTCATCCAATACAAAAAAACATTAAGACTCCAATAATTTATTACTGAGGTACTTGTCTCTCTCATACGTGAAGATTGCAAAAATGACCCAAAACCTTCTCATCTTGAATAATTTCTATTTAAAACATGTTTTGTCATAATGATTTTTTTTCCCCATTAAGGAAAGGATGGGTCAACTTTGCAGGTCCACGTGGACCTAAAAAAAAAAAAGCCTGCCATGTCACCCTACCACTTGTGCATTGACCCATATTATTTTTTTTTAAAAAGATCACCCTGCCACCTGTCAAGCACATTTTACGCCGACGTGTCCAAAACCGGCCAATTTTTCCCTTCGCCCGAAAGTGGATCCCACTAGCCTCCTTAATCAGCAAGCACACCTACATACAATAGAATAGATGACCGCATGTAGATGACAGCCTCGCCACCCTCTACCAACAATTCACTGCATTAAACACTCATTGCCTCCTTCGTTTCCTTCATTGACCAACTTTACTTATGCGTCACTTTGCATTTACTTGGTCTATCAGGTGTGTTAATCGGAGATCAAGGTTCATTCAATACTCCACATTCTCACATATCCCGCTTAGTATCATTCCTTTTTTTCACAAACATTCTCCATTGTTTGTTTTGTTTGTCACCGAAATTGATTTGGTTCTACATGCTTCATCATTCTTCTCTACATGCTTCTTCGTTCAGCTCTGCACTACCGACAACTCCCTATCTCCTTCAAGTGAGGTTTCTAACCTCACTCGGCCTGTATCGCTATCTTCGAATTAATCGGTATTCTACCATGCACTTTTTTTTGTAAAAAAATTCGTTGCAAATGTTTTTGTTTGAGAAAGATTACTTGAGTATGAAATGTGGGGAGGGTTTAACTTGTTTTCTTTTCCTCTACACTTGACCATGCACTTGTAATCTTCTGATATTCATTGCACCTCTGCATTGTTCTTACTTACACAAAATATGAAATGGGTTTGACTAGTTTAAAATTGTTTTTCATTACTATTAGACATGTTCGATGAAATATGGAAAGGGGTTGACTGGTTTGCAGCCATGCACTTGTTTTCTTGTGTTTGTCATTGCACAAACTTTAAATCTTCAATTTTCTTTTTACATTTGTTTGTTATTCTAAAATACAAAAATGGATACAATATATTTGCTTGTTACTAGGAAATATTCTTATGATTTTAATGTTTATCATTTTGAGGGTTTCTACCATGCACTTGCATTCGTGTCTTTATCATTGCACATACTTTAACTCTGCAATTTGCTTTTAATATTCTCACGTTGTTCCGAACGAGTGAAAATGGTATGACTGGTTTTCATTTCCAAGATATTCTAGCATTTTTATGTATTGTTCTATTCTTCCATGCACAATACTTATGTATGTGAAATGTTATTTTCATTTCATTGTTACTACCAAACATGGTAAGGGTTTCACTAGTTCAAAATTACAGGGTTTTCTCTTTGACAATGCACACACTTTAACTCTACATTTTCCCTTTAATGTTTGTTTGTTATTCCCAAATTTATAAATGGATACAATATATTTGCTTGTCAGTAGGAAATACTCATACAGTTTAATGTATATCATTTACAAGGTTTCTGCCAGGCACTTACATTCGTGTCTTCCTCATTGCACACACTTTAACTTTGCAATTTGCTTTTAATATTCTCATGTTATTCCAAAATATGAAAATGGTATGAGTGGTTTTCATTTCCAAGATATTCTAGCATGTTTATGTGTTATTTTGTTCTTCCATGCACAATAGTTATGTATATGGAAAGGATTTGACTGGTTCAAAATTAAAGGGTTTTCTCTTTGACAATGCACACACTTTAACTCTATGATTTCCCTTTAATATTTGTTTGGTATTCCCAATTATCAAAATGGATACAATATATTTGCTTCTTACTAGGAAATATTCATACAGTTTGAATGTATATCATTTAGAGGTTTTCTTCCATGCACTTGCATTCCTCTCTTCCTCACTGCACACACTTTAACTATGCAATTTGCTTATAATATTCTCATGTTATTCCGAAATATGAAAATGGTATGACTGGTATTCCTTTCGAATATACTCTGGCATGTTTATGTATTATTTTGTTCTTTCATGCACAATAGTAACGTCTATGAAATACTTTTTTCATTTCATTGTTACTACCAAACATTGGAAAGGCTTTCACTTGTTCAAAATTATAGGGTTATCTGCCATGCACTTGTATTCCTCTCTTTGACAATGCACAAACTTTAACTCTTCAATTTTCCTTTAATATTCGTTTTTTATTCCCAAATATGAAAATGGATACACTTATTTTTCATTCCGAAGTTAATTTGCCATGAAAATATATTATTATGCTCTTCCATGCAAATTTATCTTTCTATACATTTATACATATTGTGCATGAAAGAACAAAATAATACATACACAAATTTCCATACATATACTTTTTTTCATTTCGAAGCTTTTTTGCCATGCAATTATATTATTCTATTCTTACATATATATTTATCTCTCTTTCTATCCCTCTATAATTATAAATTGTGCATGGAATAACAAAATAATACATAGACATGTTTCCATACATTTTTAAATATATGTATATATATATATATATATATATATATTGCATGGAAGAACATAATAATACATAGACATATTTCCATACATATACAAATATATGTATATATATATTTGAATATATATATATATATATAGTGCATGGAAGAACAAAATAATACATGGACATATTTCCATACATATACAAATATATGTATATATATTTTTGAATATATATATTGAAATATATATATACAGTGCATGGAAGAATAGAATAATACATGGACATATTTCCATACATATACAAATATATGTATATGTATATATATATTCAAATATGTGTCTATATAGTGCATGGAAGATCATAATAATACATAGACATATTTCCATGTTGTACCTTCATCCTCCATCTAATATTGATCCCCACACTAATCCTAATCCTCCACCTACTTGTAGTCCTCCATTCATTCCCAACCAAACATAAGTAGGAGTCATATGCTATCACAATTGGTTGTAAAGGAGAGGGGTCGTCATTTACAGTCAGTTAAATTGAAGAACAAACAAAACATACACATAAGGGAGAGGAGCTATGTGTGGGCATAGGGGCCGATCCAGGGTATAGATTTGGACATATGACATATGGTGGGTATGGTATGCAAAAGCCTTCTATAGGAAACATGGATACGATGTTAATTTAATTGAAGAACAAACAAAAAAATGAAGGCGATTTTTTTCCCTATAGAGAATGCAGTGAAGTGGTATAAAGTTCATGGCATTTTCCATGAAATTAAAATTCTTGGCATTTTCCATGAAATTAAAATTCTTGGAATTTTCCATGAAATTAAAATTCTTGGAATTTTCCAAGAATTTATAAGTCATGGTATCTGCTATGGATTTTATACCAATTCTGACTGCATGCACTATAGGGCAAGACTGTTTTGATGCTACGTATACATCGACGCGTGCATCTACATATGTTCATATGTACATTGAACCTAGTTTGATGTATGTTTTGTTTGTTGTTCAATTAAAGTGACTGTAAATATCAGCCCCTCTCCCTTACAACTAAATTTGATTATGGTTGACTCCTACTTAGGTTCAATATTTACAATCGCTTTAATTGAACAAACAAAGCATACATCTAATTAGGTTCAATGTAATTGAAGAAGAATATGTGTAGTGCCCTCCATTCGCGTTGTCTTTGTAATGCATTTCAACTCGTTGTGAGGTCAGGTATTGTTTGGACTTTGAGTGCATTTGATTTATTCTGGTCGATAAATGTTTTTATCAAATTACGACATTTAAATAGGATTATAAAGTTAAAAGGTATAGTGGTTAATTAAAAGAAAATAAATAATTAAATAAATGTTTTAATATAATTAGAGGTTATGAAAGAATAAAATTACATTGTTAATAGAAATAAATAAAAATAGAATATTGAAAGTTAATTATTATATTGAATATAATATAAATTTATAATAAAATAAAATACGTAGATAATAGTAATATAATAAATTAATTAAGTGTAATGGAAGTTAGTATAGCAAATAATTTGAGAAATATTTTAGATACTGGAAATGAAAGCTGAACACGCAAAGAAAAATTATTTCAATTTGAGGATTCGGTTATGGGAAGGTGAAAAGACTTTCGATTGGGAATTCGTTCTCGATTGGTAACTGACCAAGAAAGAAAATAAGGGGGAAAGCGATGCATCCGGAAGGGGGGGGAGGCTTGCACAAAGAGGATTAGAATTCCACGAGCAGCAAAGTGTAGATTCAGGCTTGAATGGTGAGTTGTTCTTATTTTAATTGAAATTTTATCATAGTCTATGTCAATGCCTAGCAATATCTCAAAAATTCATCCTTCATCTAATCTGCCTGTTGGGTCTTCTTGTATATATAAGGGTTTCGGTAGATTTCAACATAAATATTTTCTGCAACTCTACCTTTTGGTGCTGACATCCTGTGCACAACACAATATGTTCAGGATCTCGAATTGTCATCGCATTGATATCATTATACCTGTGAGTTGTTAATAGGAATTGCGAAAGGATAAATACTAAGGAGTGAATACCTTAAGTTCTATGCTATGTACTGAGTAAAATCGGTTGTCATCTTTTCTGCCACCCTAATTGGCGTTGCCTTTAGAAACTGAAGTTTGTTTTGAGCCACCAACACTGCATTCGATGCCTTTTTGTACTTTTCTTTTGCTAAAGATCGTATCCGGGAATTTAATCAATTGTTTAGCATGGTTGATGTGCTTCGAGTCTTCCTCCATTTATCTTAGCCTTGAGTTTTGTTTCACTTCCTTGTCTTCATCATCGTCATTAAATGAGTATGTGGCTTCAGTATATGCTTTGGAGCTAACTTCTGTTGCGTTTTCTGGCCTTCACAACCGTCAATTCCTTTTGTTCTAAATTATCTTAGCGCAGGCTTACTTTTCAGACTGTTTCATTTGGCATTACCAATACTCGCCGCTAGAATAGTATATTTGTTTAAAATGATGGAAATGGCTCGCATCTCTTAACACAATCTTTCATGGTGAATAGGGTCTCTTGCTCTGTAATAGGAAGTTTAAAGTTTTAAATAACCTGCTTGATTCTCCTTTCAATCTATCGCAGTAGCAGCACTTGAAAATAAATTTTTTTTTTTCCAAACTTTAAACTTGGGCGCATCTCTGGAAATCCTCCACCAAACAGAAATGCGCCAAGTTCAAAATAAAATAAAAGATAAAGTTGCACATTATTTCTTATGTTCTTAAGTCACATATTTGCACCTCACCTTTCTCCTTCCCTTCTGTCGTATGGATAACGAGTGAGATTTGTTAATAATGCAAGTAGATGACGATATTTCCAATTTCCATTATTCACTTTCTGCTATACTTGGCAACCTGTCACAGTTTCGGCATTTAGAGTTGAGACATTGTTCATAATTAAGTAGTCTCCCTGAAACCATTGGCAACCCGTCATAACTGCAACTTTTCATCTTGCAAGGTATAGTAAATTAACTAATCTCTGTGATTGCTGTTTGTAACTTGTCACAACCGCAGCGCTTGAACAAAATAGGAAGTTTAAAAGTTTAAATGGCCTCCTTGATTCTGTTGACAATCTATCATTGATGCAACACTCAAACATAGAAGGGTGTAAAAGTTTAATTAGCACCCCTTATTCTCTGCGCATATCCTGCAATCATCTTTGAAGTTTCTTGGGATTTTCACTAAATTCAAGCTGCGCCCTACCTGCCGCCCTTTTGCCCTTGGAATGAGTTCTCATTGAGGCATCTTGTCAGCAGTTCATCGTGCCTAGTCATTGAGCGTCCATTGTTGCCTTTGCAGCATGTTTGGAGTTTAGGTTACAAGATTTTGGGTATAGATAATTTGAATTATAATTCCACTCTAATATAATGTATATCGATTGACTTAGGAATTCTTTTCTATCATAAGATTTAGATTGATTGGATATTGATAATGTTTATTGCTATTGTGTGATTATATATATATATAGATTATATAAATTGTTTGTTATGATTACATTTTTATTGATAATTGGATATATGTGTATAATTGTATCATGTTATATGAAGATAAATAGTAAAGGATTGGTCGTTGGTATGTGAAAGAATCTATGGCAAGTGAAGTAATAAAATGTTACAGAGAATTGTAATTAGATAGTTGATTTGTAAACAAAATATTTAATTCGCTTTAGAAAATGAATTGGGTAAATAATTAAAGTGAAAATGGTTATCTCGATAGGTTATTTAATAAAATATTATTTAATAAAGGATTTTAACGGAATAAACATTTTTTTTAAATAGGTATTTAATTTTGTTGTAGATAAATGAACTGTGTATTTAAAGTAAATTGATTTATATGGTTCATTAAGATTTAGGGTTCGTTAAAGGAGAGAAGTGATTCTACATTTACATAGTTTCTTTTACTTGAAGGTTAAATGATAAAGTTATTTTCAAGTGAGGATAAATACCAGGTTCATAGGTTAATTAATTTAAATGATACTGATTAAATGTTAAATGGTTTTAATTGCCCTTTGTTAACTAATGAGTTGTGAATGATAATTATTTGTCAAAACTACTATGTGAAATAATTCATTAGTATCGTCACTTTAGTATTATAATAAAGTTGTAATTTATAGAATTGTCATCTTAGTATTACATTTTAAAGTTATAATTAGGATTCGTATTAAACAGTTGATAGAGATGGTTATCTTATAAATGATATAGTTATTTTAAATATAATTATTTGTAGTAAATACTCTCTTAATTAAATTAAGTGGATATGTTAAAATAAGTGATAAGAACGTTGAAATAATGCTCAAATTTAAGGAATGTCTTCATGGTTATAATGTGTGAGTGATTGTTGTTTTAAACAAAGTGTTTTGATTATTGGTTTAAGTGATATGTAATTGTTTTAAGATGGGGTTATTTGTGGGAAGTATGTTGGGGAGTGTATTTAGTATGTTTGGTTCCAGAGGCCTTAGAGGGGGTATATTTGTGTGATTGGTTCTTAGGTTTTGCCTAACCCTAAAAGTGGTTGACTAGTTGTGGGTCTTGTCTCTGTGTGAAATGTAAACCCTAAGGGTGATGCCTCCTATTTATGTATGGTTCCATGTGGTTATGATGAGTGTGCTAAATGGGCAATACCTTGTTAGATGTGTAAGGTGTACTAGTTGCAAGAAGAAGGAGTTGTGTGGGGGTCAGGCATCTTAATATCTAACTCCTCGCATCTTATAGAAATTATTAGGAACAATGTTTCTCTTATTTGTATTTTCTAATTAAGTAATTGTTAAGTATTATAGTAAACTTTATTTGACTTCATTATGGTAGTTTAATAAACTTGAATCAACGAAACAAATTATTCCTTGAATTGAATTCTTATTCTTAATTATTTCATTTGGATTGTTAACTAGTGGATCACTTTATGTCAATTCGAGTGTCTAATCGATGAGGTTCTTATATGGATAGTTATTTAGAACTTGGGATTGTAATTGGCCTATTTGTTGAGAAGATTGATTTTTGTTCTGATTGATAATGTGCATGGATAATTGTTGTTGTTACCATGTTTTCTAGTTTTATTTACGTACCAATCTAAGGGATTCTTGTGAGGAGAAAATTGAGGTCTCCCATGGAATGCCTAATTGGTGGGTTTTAGATGTTGAATGATTTTTGTTGAATTAAAGGTTGATTCTCTTCTATGGTTCCTTTTTGAGATGACACCATTATGGATTTATGGATGGTATTGGTGTTTTAGAGTTGATTGATTTGTGGATGGGATTTGATGAAACTTCCTTTGTATGGCTTTTCGGAGTTAATCTCATATTTGAGGGAAATTTTAGCGTTGCGTTGGAATTATTGGGGAAAAACTCTTGTTGTTTCATTTTCCCCTTGTTGGTGGGTTTTCATTCTTTTGGCTTCCAGAGGCTTGAGATGATTGTCAGTTGATGTTCTTTCTTTATGTGCCCTTGTTGCGTCAAGTGTTTTGGTTTCATGATTTTGAAAGGGTTGTACAGGAATCATTGAGATTTTGATTATGTGTTTATAGCGAGATGGGTAATGCCTCGCACGTTTCTCTGTTGTGATCTAATGTTGTTGCTATGTTGTACAACCCTTGGATTTTGGTTTTTATGTTTTGAGTGTCTAGAGAGAGAGAGTGGCTCTAAGTGGGTGGTCGGCGCACAAAGGGGCGCCACGATAGCCCTCGTTAGAGTGAAATTAATAAGTGATAATTTAAATAATTAACCAGGGGATGGGTAGTAACACACTAAAAAGATAATTGTTGCCTCATCCGCCTTTTAGTGCTACCACAGACTAAAGGGGATTGAGAAGGCCGTGGTTGGCAAGATCGTTACCTTGTCTTCATGAAAGGTTAACGATTCTGCATGAGCAACCCTATGGAGCGGCGCCTTGAGATAGGCTGTCAGGATAACCATAGATGGAGGCGGCTCCTAGCGCTTGGTTGTCTGGATAATCCGTCAGTAGATGGAGGCGGCACCTTGCAATAGGTAGTCTGGAGAATCCATGTTAAGCCATGCGATGACACTCTCCTCTAACACTCCTTATTATGTTGCTTCTTTGGAAATCCTCTGGAAGTGGTCCTTTGTCTTGAATTGATGAAGCCTAGTTGTTTGAATTGATTTATGGTTTTACCTTATTTTATCTATGGTGTATTCTATGGTCTTGTATTAATCTTGTTGATGTTCGGGTTTTGACCTTGTACTCTTATGATACTGTGATATGATGTTATTGTATTGTTGCAATTTGGAATTGTATTATGTTTATTAATTCAGTTTGATTTGGAAGTGTTTCATGATCATCCTTTGGTTACTTGTTTTCTGGTCATTGCTTTGATTTATGTGATGAGATTTATGACTTTAAGTTATTATGTTGATTCTTGGATGTGGTTGATTATGTCATTATAATTCCTGAGTGTTATGATACTTTGGTATGTTGTTGAGTCTTGTGGTTCCATGTTTGGATGTTCTTGGTTGAGGTCTCTTTCTTGTTAGCTCCTAGCATGAGGGGTGGGTCTTCGGACTCACATGGTCGGGTGGAACGTGCTAAGCATGCCATTGGGTCCCCAGTCGAGGATCGAGAGGTGCGGATTGGTGCCGTTGCAGCGACTTCAGAGTTGTATATGTCTTGGAGCTAGTTATAATACTGTGTATTCATCTATTCATTTGTATCAGGATTCTTGTTGGAAATACTTTTGTATCATTGTACCTTTGGAATATTGTATTGTATTGTAATGTAATATTGGCCATGGCAGTTGTTATTCAATGTGTTAAGTTAATCATGCATATGTTGTATTTATGTACGCAGATGGTTTCTTATCAATGATTTATCATGTAGGTGTTCCATTTGATAATGTTTACTTTATATCTTTGGATTTTATTCTTTATTGATCTAAGTCGCGTAATGACTCTTCGTGTACCCCAAGGGATGTATGTGTTAGTGAATTTACTTAAATGAAATTCATGTTATGTCTTAATGTGTTTTACATGTATGTTATGTTTACTTTTAAAAAAAAATTGTGCTGTAATTATTGTGTTATTGTCCTTTGGGGTTCGCACAGCGAGGCGTTACAATATGTATGTAATTGTTTATGTGATTGTTACTACAAAATTTGTTTATTATATTTATGTTCGGCTCTTCATGTTTCGTTGTTTGGCTCTGCACTCAAGAAAGCTCCCTTTCTCTTTTAGTTGATGTTTTCTGCCTCACTATGCCTCTACCATTGTATTTCCTATTGACAATGTTTAACCAATGATTGTTCATGTCTCACTAAAAAGATGTGCTCCAAGCCATTTCAATTCAAATAATAAAATTGAATAAACTGAGATCATACATATTTTGAATAAAACAAACTATTCATGCACATTAAAGACAATTGCATTACAAAGTGTCGTCAATTGCATTACAAACTGTTCATAAAAACCAAGCATTGAATTGCAAACTTCGAAGTTGCATATTAAAGAAAAGCAAACAATATATTTATATATACGTATACATGTATATATAGGTATATACATGTATATATATACATTTATACATGTATATATATATGTATATATATATATACATGTATACGTGTGTATACACACACACAAGTGCATGGTTGAATACCCTCTAATTGTGAACCTATGAATCCCATTCCATGTTTAACCATTACATGGCATAAAACCCTATAATAACACAATATAATAAGGTTGTTGTTTCAGGGAAGTGTTGTCTGCAAGAATTGGAGACAAGTGTGGACAAAGAGGGGTTTGATGTAGCAAACCGCATAGAATGTTGTTGGATAAAACTAAAGCCTGAATGAGGTGAACCTAACAAAAAACTTGAATTCAGATTGGGTTTTACCTCCAGGGTAAAACATATGATTTTATTCATGTTTTTTGTTTGGGTTCAACTCATAAAATCTAGTGTATTCTACAAGAGGGAATGTGTTTAGAACAGTAATTGCTTGTCACCTCCTTTGTTTCCTCCACTGACCAACTTGCCTTACGCATCGCTTCGCATTTACTCAGTCTACTAGGCGCGTTAATCGAAGATCAAGGTTCATTCAATACTCCACATTCTCTCATATCCCACTCACTCCCGTTCCTCTTGTTTTGCAAACATTCTCGACTATTCATTTGGTTACTTAACCGTACATGTTTAGCTCTCCACAACTCATTGTTCAACTCTGCATGCTTCATTGTTCGGCTCTGCACTCTTGAAAGCTCCCTTTCTCTTTGAGGTGAGCTTTTTTACTTCACTAGGCCTCTACCAGTGCCTATATATATTAAAATTAACATACATATATATATACATACATATGTATATATATACATACATATGTATATATATACATACATATGTATATATATACACACTATATATATGTGTACACACACATATATGAATACATACATACATACACATTGTGTATGTATGTATGTATGTATGTATGTATGTATGTGTGTGTGTGTGTATTCTCATATATATAATGTATGTATATAATGTGTGTATGTATGTTCACATTGGGTTTTTCATTTAACTCAACATCTGGGGTTTCAACTTACACTATTTATGAATGTGAAGACATTTCAGTTCAATTTCATGATTTTTTTTAAGGCATATGGTAGGGAATATATATCAGTTTTATGCACTATCAATGTTTGTCACCCACCACCCTGTAACTTGGTATTTGGGGTTTCAACTTGCACTATTTATGAATGTCAATGCGTTTCAGTTCCATACATTCTGATTGTTACACCATATCATGTTGGTATATATGTATAACTCATGTACACGTGTTCAATTTGATTGTTCAATTGGATTGTTCAATTGATTTCTTCAATTCGATGGTTCCATTTGATTGTTCAATTGCTTTCTTCAATTCGATGGTTCCATTTGATTGTTCAATTGCATTGCTCAATTTGATTGTTCAATTGGATTGTTCAATTTGATTTACCAATTGGATTGTTCAATTTGATTGACCAATTGGATTATTCAATTGTATTATTAAGAGTTATTGTTCTATTGCATTGTTCTATTCGATTGATCGATTTGAATGTTCAATTTTATTATTCAATTTCATTGTTCACTTGTAATGTTCAATATGAATATTGTTCAATTTGATTGATCAATTGGATTGTTCAATTGCACTGTTAAAAGTTATTGTTCTATTGGATTGTTCAAATATATAGTTCTATTTGATTGATCATTTGGAATGTTCAATTGCATTGTTCAATTGGAATGTTCAATTTCATTGTTCGATTGGAATGTTCAATTTCATTGTTCGATTGGAATGTTCAATTTCATTGTTCGATTGGAATGTTCAATTTCATTGTTCACTTGCAATGCTCAATTCGATTGTTCATTTCAATTGTTCAATTTGAATGTAATATATGTCAAGTTCATTCCTTAGTAGTTATTTGTTTCATTGTTTTAGACATGTTGGTATATTCAACTGACACTTGTAAATTTTTGTCTCCTGTCATTCCCTTTTCTTTCTTCTTTTTAGTTATTTGTTTTGTTATGGGTTTGTTGCGTTACTTAATGTGAATGTTATTATTTATTTTGTTGTTGATTCTAAACATAATATTTAAAGTGTTTATTTGATTGTCCTTAGATTGAAGGTTCTCTTTCGTTCTAAGTGCATCGACAATGTGCTTCATGATGTTTATGGCCTATATGGTGTTTATGAACACTTCCAATACCTGTGTTCATAAACACACTCAATTTGTCAAGGAAATATATGGTTCTCTTCATGCATCACTGTGACTTTAATGGGTTTAATCTTTTCATTTAATTTCTATGTATACATATGTATACATATATATACATACATATATATGTATATATATATTACATATATACATACATATGTATGTATATATATATATATGTTTAATATGTATATATATACATATATATACATACAAACATATATATACATACATACATATATATGTATATATATATATATATATATGTAATGTATGTATGCTAACTATATATACATATATATGTATATATATATATATATACATACACGGCGTATATGTATATGTAATAACGTAATGTAATGTTGTGTGTGTAATAATATTAATATGGATAATATGGAGTGTGTAATAATAATATGCGTTTTTATGTGTAATGTGTGTATGTATGTATGTGCGTAATATGCATGCATGCACGTTTATGTAATAATATGCGTTTTTGTGTAATAATGTGTGTGTAATATGCATGATACGTAATATGCAGTACATGTATGTCATGCATATGTAATGTGTGATAATGCTCTTTCTTCATGTGCATGTAATACATGCAATGCATCTATGTATGCACGTATGTAATACGTACCTACATGTATATGCATGCATATATATGTAGCCAGTAATGACCTATGTATGTGTGTAATATGTCGTTCATGTAATGTGTGGATGCACGTTGATGACATAGATATAGGTACACTTTGATAAATATGTAGATACATATATAGATATGTGTAGATACACATTGATATATATGTACATACGTATTCACATAGACATACATCTAAATATGTATGCACATACATACATATGTACATCCTTATGCACATAGATATATATGCTTATATGTATGCACATATAAGCACTACACATATCCTCGAAATGAAAATCAGTCAAACCATTCTCATATTTGGGGATATAAGCAAATTGCAGATTTAAAGTTTGTGCAATGATGAACACAATAATAGGGGATAGATAGAATCATATAGGTCAAATAGGTCACATGCATCTCTACCATTCACAAATCAAGATTGAATTGTAATGTACCGAAACCAATATACTTGAGATAAGATATACATACATGTTATCTTTTGTAGAGGTATAGCCTAAAAGTAAATTTCAATTGAGCTACTGAGATACAAAAGGATATATAAGATTATCAACATTGAATATTTTTTATTTGTCATTGCAAAATATGGGATAGACATGAGGGGCTTGATATATCAAAAAATCTTGAAAACAAATGTTTAGCTTTAAAATGATATATATTGAACATATAAAGTGTCATGTTACTTTCTTGAATGAAATTGCAAACTGTAGTAGAAAAAATCCTATGATGGATATACAATTTGTAGAGGCACTATTAGAGAAAAAATAAGTTGTAAAATTATGTATCTATATGAGAATGACCTAATTTAGATGCATCACTTTCAATTCATACCAATTGATGTAATTGGAAATCTGAACAATAAGAGTCTTATTGATATAATTGGAATTACTTTATCTATCACTAAAAGCTCTACATTAAGATGACATGGAATGGAGTCCTAAGAAGAATCATGACATCACAAGGAATGTCAACCTTCATTAATCATGTTACCTCGCAGGTAGATATGTGCCAAAAGGAATGAATTCAACTTCAACACATGCAAGTGTTGTCACTTGTGTAACCTAATTTTCTATAGGAATTCCCCACCCCTCCCCCTCCTCTTTCAAACTTTATACAAAACACATATGTTTAAACTTGATATTTATCCCACAAGGTCTCATGTCTATATCTAAATCAAGCCCCTCATGTCTATCCCATATTATCATATTTCATGATGTGGCATCATAAATATGTTGATAAGATATATAAGGTCTCATGTCTATATCTAAATCAAGCCCTTCATATATATCCTATAGTATGTTCAATTATCAACATAGACTGTATCGTATGAAATGTTGTATAAGATTATTAGCATTGAATATTTTTTTCACAAATGTAGAATAGATATTATAAACATAGAAATTGTGGTAAACAAAATTGAAACAAAATATTTGCATACAACATATTTTCTAAAATGTAGATTATAAGACAACCATAAAAAAGGTATTGACATAGTTGTCAATGGACTCGACACTAGACCACCTTAAAATGCAAAGTCAACCAAGGTTTAGTTCAAAATAATAAATAGATATAGTTCATATTTATAAATAGATGCAACACAATGAAAATGGCATTCGCATCTACAACCCAAAAAAAAACCAAGATATAAGGCACTGTTTCAATTGGTCCATCCCAAACTCAGTCAAATGCTCCAAGGAAAGAATCTGGAGATGTGTTCTCGTCTCCTGCTGCTGCATTTAGATTTGCCATAAATTGTTTTGCATTTGCATTTTTCAATTGCGTGAAACTTACATTTGAAGGCGTTAGTGGTGAAGAAGTCTGGCCAACTAGAAATTGAGTGCAACTAACTTGAGATGAGTTGGGATTGAAACACACATTGCCTGCAAAAAATAAAGGGATGTTATTATTGGTTATATCTTGAAAGTAACTGTGGTTATCGAATAAGGGAGTTATAGGACTACTTAAGCATCTATCTCGCATCAATGCTCTATGGGCAGCCTCAATCTCCCTTTTCTTCTTCTCTTGTTCCTTTTATATCCTCTCTTGCTCCTTCTTCTGCTCTTTTTCCCTTTTTTGCAACTGTTTAAGCTACTCTCTTTCCTTGTGCTCAATTTCCTTTTCAATTTTCATTTGTTCCTTCTATTCCAAGGCCAAAATCCGTGTTGGATTTTTGTCCTCAGTTTGTTGCCTCTTTCTGGTTTTCAATTCTTCCAATTCTTTTTTTCTTTGTTCTTGCTCTATTATGAGAGTCATGTAACTATTAGCAATCAACAACTGAGACTATTGGCTCACCCGAAGAGCACCACTAGCAGACTTTCTCATTCTTCCATTCACTCTGTGACTTGGAGGCTTAAGGAAGTTACTGATCTGAGAACCACTTTTTGTTTCAATTTTTTCATTGACTTGGGAGTCACTAAACTCCACCTGGTCTAGTGT